>NDXB01022445.1:0-60783 GCA_002631895.1 Agapornis roseicollis
TGACCACAACTCTTTGCATGCAGCCATCCAACCAGTTCTTTATCCACCGAGTGCTCCATCTATCAAATTGATGTCTCCCATCTTCCTGTTCAACCTGCTTTCTGCTCCATGTGTGGTTTTTGATCCCTATCTCACCCTTTATTTATCTAGTTCTGAATCTCTGACTCTGAGTTGGGAAAGAATTCTTCAAGGCAGAGCAGCAAATAACTTGGCTTTGGGCCTGCTAATGCTTTTTCAGCTCTCTCTGTCAAATGGTCTGTTAAGTATGTGTGGAAGCTCTGGAACGACAAACCCATGAACTGGCCTGGTAATCCCAGGGAAAGCCTGGTCTGCATTAATGACTCTTGTAAATAAATAAGAGAGTTTGATGCCTGAAGTACCTTAAGAGCAGCCTTCCTCAAATGTTGCCTGACACATCAAGTATTCAGTGCTTGAATTGGGGGGAAGAGGAGAATATGGCTACTATGAAAATGGCTGGAGAAACTAAACTTATGCACTGCACAAAGCGCTATACCTGCACTAATTCAATTTGCAATAGTTCTTCAGTAGCTTGGTTCCCATAATCCTCAGTCTCCTTGTTCATACTACTGCTGCGGCCTTTAGACACCAAGAGTCTTAATGTAAGAAATAAAGGGGTTATAAACTTATCTTAGCTTGGCTGTATGTCTGACACAGTGAAAAAAAGGTAAATGCACACAACTTGAAATGGGACTCTTAAGACTGTTAACTAGTGAGCAATCAGAAAGGCTGCAGAGTCTTACAAATACCTGGTTCAGAGAACAAGAATCACAGAAGGTAACACTTTCACCACAGAACTGCACAAGTCCAATAGGTATTTCAGAGATATAATTTGGAAATTCAGTGTAATTTTGTCTCAGTTACAGAAAAGTCGCTGACATAATGCTTGCTAGCCCACCTATGTCATAATGTGCCAATACAAAGACTTTATGAACACCAGAAATTTATACACTAGAAAAATTGCTGGTTTCTTTCACTCTTTAATCTATATTTTAATTCATCAGAGCAGACCTGTATTCCTACTCTGAACACTTTCTTTCCAATAAATGTGAATACAAACCACGCTTGCTTGCCTTGGCAATATTGTTCGTATTCTTGCTCCTACTGATGATTGTCTTACATTTTCAAAGTTTATCAGATTTAGCTAGGCCAAGAGCAAACACTGTACTTCTAGGTATAATCCTTCTTCAAATCAAAATGAACTCTTTGCTGAAATAATAGCCATCCAGCTGCTAAACCCACAAGATAATTAAACACTGTGTAAAAGGACATTTCTTTCTAAGCAGATTTAAATTTTATCAAATGATTGTTCCATCTTAGTTTGAATAATAATTATCCAAAGACTCTTTTCCTTTTAACCTTTTCTCACCTAAGTCCTTTCTTGGGCCCTTGGGCAATAGAAAAACTAAAAATATAACTGGGGTAGCAGAAGAACGTGTGAAGAAGGCAAGGAAAAAAAAAAAAGGCATAAAATAGTTACTGGATTCTCATTTAGGCTCCGAATCTGACTTCAGAAGGACTATTCATAGTTTAAAAGTTAAGCATAAAGCAGAAGGCTGTGCAAGATCACAGTGCCTTTGGCACAAGAACCATTTCTCACTATGAGACATGTAAGTACAATACTTATGAAAGGCCCTAGTTACATTTGGATCTACAAAATTTGATGCAGTATAAAAACAAGCAAAAAGAAGTGCCTAGGAAAAGAAAATTCTAGACATTTCTAAAGACATCTATTCTCCAAACAAATATCAGACTGAGTTTTCTTGTACTGATTTGGTTTGAGTCACCGTTTTTGACGGCACATGCAAAGTACTGGTCAACACATTTACTTTACTGTCCACAGTGTTGAGAAGATACAGTAGCCATGCTTAAGAGTATACGCTGGAATTAATGCTGCCACAGAAGTGCAAAAACTAAGCATGACAGTCTATAAAACAGCCAAGAGCTATTCTTTACAGGCTAGCAAACTATCTAGAACTACAGAAGAAGGGTGTTTGCTATGTGCTACTGATTCCAATCGAGATATCCTTTCCTTCACTTTCTAAAGGGAGCAACTACCTTAAATACTTAAACGTTTGGTTTCCTTTCTCCAAGTGTCTATATCCACAAAAATTCCTTCCTCACAAAAAGCAGCCTATTTATTCTCTAAACTATGACTCTGTGGTGCCTTCTAATCATTCTAAAGGAGACTTTAGCAGATGTTTTTGTTTTGCTGTCTCATCTCCAGCCTCCTTTTAAGGAGCTATTAGTCTTCAGGGTTCCCTAATCCCCCAACTAAATTTATCAGCAGTTGATTGCAGCCAAGAGTTAAGCTAAATTAAACTTTGAAATCCCTGTAAAGTGTATCAGATGCACTCCTGGTTAGGGGAGGCGGAGTAGAAAGCTCCAAATGTTCCACTTACCAAGAGGTAGGAGAACCATGCTTTTCTCTAAAGGTTTCTCTCAAAGCTTCAATACAATTTTCAAGATCACCACGATTTCCCTGATTTTAGAAGTGCAAGAATTAAACTACTGAAACAATTTGTCATTTAACTCCATATCAGGGGCACACAAGTGCATATGCTGGAGGGAAGGAATGCCATCCAGAGGGACCCTGACACGCTTGTGAGGTGGGCTGATGCCAACCTCATGAAATTTAACCATGACACGTGCATGGTGCTACACCTGGGTCAGAGCAATCCCAGGCACAGCTACAGGTTGGGCAGAGAAGAGATTCAGAGCAGCCCTGCGGAGAAGGACTTGGGAGTGGTGGTCGATGAGAACATGAACATGAGCTGGCTGCAGTGTGCGCTTGCAGCCCAGAAAGCAACCGTATCCTGGGCTGCATCAAGAGGAGCGTGACCTGCAGGCCAAAGGAGGTGATCCTGCCCCTCTACTCTGCTCTCGTGAGACCTCACCTGGAGCATTGTGTGCAGTTCTGGTGTCCTCAACATCAAAAGGACATGGAGCTGTTGGAACAAGTCCAGAGGAGGGCCACGAAGAGGCTCAGGGGTCTGGAGCATCATATGAAGACAGGCTGAGAAAGTTGGGTCTGTTCAGCCTGGGGAAGAGAAGGCTGCGTGGAGGGGGCCTATAAGGATGCTGGGGAGGGACTCTTCATTAGGGACTGTAGTGACAGGACAAGGGGTAGTGGGTTCAAACCCATTACCATTGTGGGGGTGGTGAGGCACAGGAATGGGTTGCCCAGGGAGATTGTGAGTGCTCCATCCCTGGTAGTGTTCAAGGCCAGGTTGGACGAAGCCTTGGGTGGCATGGTTTAGTGTGAGGTGTCCCTGCTTATGGCAGGGGGGTTGGAACTGGATGATCTTAAGGTCCTTTCCAACCCTAACTATTCTATGATTCTATGATTCTATACTTTCCTCTACAAGTATGTATATTTTATACAAAGGAAGTATGTGTACACACACGCTTAGATTAAGGCTGCAAGCATGCTTGAGACATCTGTTCCAAGTGACAGACATGCAGCAAAAAGGTATTTATCTACACATATATATATATATCACATATGCACATAGATATATATATGTGTGTGTGTATGTATCTGCTCCCTGGTCTTTGTCCTCACATAACCAATCATTTCCTTGTTTGCTTCTCTCACTCACTCACAAGTAATTATCAGAACAGATATCCTTCCTGGTCTTACTGAATAGTAAAATACACAGTGTCTTAAATAACTTGCATGTCAACATCAATAGTTAATTTTGATGATTATATATGATAATCCCTTACTATTACAGAACTGTGAACTTCCATGTCACAAGAGAGACAATTACATATCCTTAGACATAAAAAAAACCCAATCAAACTTAAACAAACAAATACCCCACACAATACAAAATATAAAAAAGGACAGTCCAGTGTGTACTCTTTCTTAAAAATCAAAAAGTACATAATAAAAATAGGGACGCTTAAGAGGAAATGGTGTAAGATACAGATTTTTTAACTGTGGGCCAGTAATTGCAACCTAAACCATCAGTAGCATTCAGAAGTCACTGACAGCTGCCAAGAGATCAATACCCACATAGACTGATGGTGTCAGTCAAGTTCCTAATGGATTGGCCTTCTCTCTCCAAAGTAATTGTTTAATGGTACTAATTGATCCCTATCTTTCTGTAATTTCTGTATAAAGCTCTAGAAGAGGAGCCTGATGAAAACTTGATTAAAAACACCAGAAAGAGTCCCAGTGACAACTGTAGAAGATGGCTCAGGTCCTAAAAAGATAACTGAGTTGACACTACAGCTCTCTTGGTGTAAAAGCATGTCTTGCAAACCAGGTTACAGTAAACAAAGTTCCTCTCCAAAGATTTCGTAGCATTTACTCTGAGGTCACATCAGAGATGTGTTTCCAAAATCATTTGTCTATCATTTTCACCAGCTTTTCTTTTTTTTTTCTTCCTTTTTTTTTTTTCCAGGAGAGAAAAATGTGTGTGAAAAGTGTGATTTTTGCTGTCTGTATCCCCATGGCTACTAGAAACAGCTAGAAAAGGAGTTGGGCACATCACACAAAATGTCAGGTTAACAAATTCCAACACAACAGCTGAGAGAAACAGACGCTTGCTTTCTCCCACCTTCATCTATATCACACTAAAAGAAAAGGAGAAGTCAACAGAAAACTAGCCAAAGGCATGTAAGGGAATCAAGTATGTCCTTCAGAAGTGTAAACCTCTCTAAAAATAAGATGAAGAGCTATGTGACTAATCTTTTTTACTCATAGCAGTAATAAAGGGTCCTTGTAAGGGATTTGCTCAAGTTCTGTACTGTTACAGCAGCAACTGTCTCCTCATTGCTGGAGACAAACGGTGAAGAGGATTTAGAGTACATGTAACCTGGAAGAAGAAATGATCTGTCATTCCTTTGCAGGGCATTAGCAAACTTCCCTGGAAGAACGAAGAGCCATTCTCCTTCCCTTGCCTCTTGTGATTACACCTTTAAGCATTATTATAATACCCATGCTTATGAGTAATATTAATAGTAAAAAAAAAAATCTAACTCTATTAAGAAGGGTAAGAGAATCCCAATTGAAAAGAAACAACATTCTGTACATTACACAGGGTGAAGTTGGTAGCAAGGAAGAGGTCAAGTAACAAGCATCCTGTCTGTGAAAGCAATGAATGATCCTTTGCTCCACCCAAGTGGAAAACTGCTATCACAAGCTATACTTCTCAGAAGAACTGGAGTAACAAAAAAGAAGAGGATGGTCTGTTTTGGAAGACACTATCCAAGGACAGGATGCAACATGCAATTTCTTGTGCCACTATATCCTGTGGCCTCATGCAAACAGTTGATATATTGATGTTTCAGTTGTCTGCTCTCTAACAGGAGAAAGTGTGTTGAAAACAAAATCTCAGTAGTCAGATGATAGTAATGGAAGGCATGGAGGTACACTACCTCAGAGAAAAACAAGACTTCTAGAATGCCCTGCTACTTGGTTTTGGTTTCTCAAATTAGAGGGTAGAAATGTCAATAGAAGTACAGGAAAAAAATGAAGATTATACATTTCAAAGAGGCAAAACGCTGCCAATCAGTATATCACTTGTATCTTGCGAGTCTCTGCTTCATCCATTCGCAAAATATTAATGAACAATTTACTGAAATATCTCATTCTATTTCAAGACATCAGCATCTGTGTCTCACTGAGCTAAAAACTCAAAGGGCCCGGGGGCTGCTACCTTCTACAAATAACTGTCAGGATACCATAGCATGAACTAATGGTGCTGTTGCAGATCATTCAGATCTGTATTACAAGCTACACTGATGCTGCACTTCTAGATTACAACCTCTTCTAGACTACAAAATTGCTTTTACCTACACAGGGAATATTCACAAGGTTTTGAAAGGAGGAGTGCAAAAAGGCCCTGCAATAAGGCAATAATGTGATTTATGTATGAGATTGCCATAAGAACCTTTTTAGGAAGGAGAAATTCAGATGGAAAGAATATAAAAGACATAATGTAAGTTTCTATTAATTTAACAAAACCATTTCTTTTTTCTTTTTCCTTTTAGGTTTTTTTTCCCCCAATAATTTTTAAGGTTATAGGAATAAGGTTTTTCACATTGCCTAGGAAAAGAAATCCCCATACATAAGATTATGAGCAAGGCAATAAGAAGATTATCAGAAGAAATATCTTAAAGGGAACTGTAAAGTGAAGTTGTGGTACACTGGTAATGGCAGGGAAAATACTTTTCTATTAGGAATATGCCAGTGAGTCTTTCTGTAATAAATTTCTTTCTAGAAGATAGAGGGTAAGGATGTTACAAAAGATAAACTCATTTGGCATTTACCTGAGGGAATCCCAGATGCAGCAGAAGTGAATGCCTCTGGACAAGCTAACACTAACGTATGTCCATTCTCTTAAGAAGTTCATAGGTAACAAGAGTAGAGATTTCCTTCCTGTAGTCCTCCCTTTAGGCAACCTAAAGAGATAAAGAAACAAAAGTAGAGGAGAAAATTCAGTATTTGGGTCTGATTCAGGCTGTGAATTACACAGAGATATTATTTTAGTGCAAGTTCAGTTTGTGTGTATCTGTTTATTAAAAATTGACGCTGTTCAACTCATTTCATCAGCATGGTTGAAGTAGTACTACAGAGCAATGACTTTTATTTACTGATATTCTCCTTGGCTGGATTCAAATCATGACCTATACCTGAGAAGGTATCTCATTTACTAATCATGTAAAGGAAGAATTGCTTTCTGATGAAATATTGACAATAAATAAGCAGCTGACACAACCCTACTCCTTTGCTGCTGCTAGCTACAGACTTTGTTAGCCAGCAATTTCCACTTGGGAGGTTGGCAGGAAAAACCCCAACTTGCCATTTGAGCTATGAAATTCTTCCCACTTGCTGTCTACCCAGAAAGATATGACTCCTTTACAATCCTCTGACTTTTAAATCCATCTCACTGTGCACTAACAGCTCTGAAATGAATTATAACAGCATAAGGAAAAAACAGATTCATTAAAGAATGACTGTCAGAATTTGAGTTACCACAGGATTCCAACTGCTAAAACTGAAGCCAGATTTCCCCGAAAGCTGTTTACCTTGGTCTAAATGCTTTGACTGCTCTTCTACTAGCAGCCTAGTATAAATGGGAATAAGTAATGAAGCCATGTCTCTGCTGTGCTAGTTTTTTCTGGAATATAACCCCTGTGGTAATAATTACATGGGCTTATCCATCCCAGTGTGAACAACACCAGAGTGACAATTATGACAAATGTCGGATACCGACAAGTGTCTGTTGTAAAGAAAACCAACTGTTTCCATCCTCTTAATCTTGGGGTCAGAGCTTCCCACTGGGACTAACAGCTTTCTTTCCTGCTGTAAGTATCCATTTGAGAGTTGCTAGGAGGTGTTATGATACACAGACCTACTCTTTCAGCACTAGGGTTTTTTTTCTTGTTTGGAAATCTGAGCCTAATTCTCACCAGGGATTTACAGAGAAACACCTATTGATGTTTTTCATTTGTATTATCTCCTTTGGGTGATACTGTTCAAGATATTTCACTTCCTTTTCCACACCATTTGCAATACAAGCTGCAGAGTCTCCAAAGCCCACTGGTAACATGGACTATTAGTGACCTACTTCTAGCCTCTGGGGTATCTCTTTTAGCCATTTGCTATTTCCAGCTTTTGAGCCAAGCATCAGAGAAGTCATATGTAAAAATGGAACCACTAAGCTTTGATCCTGCAAATACAGACTTCTCTTGCACAAACCAACGATTCCATTGCATAAACTATTAAGAGGTAATGGAACCTAAAAGGCCTGAATCAGTCTGATATACTCCCTCTGGCAGATGGAACCTATAATTAGTATATACAAAACAGCAGACATTTTCAGTCACAGGGTAGTAGGGTAAAATATTATATATATATAGATATATATATACACCTGAACAAATACACTCATACACAGCCTAAAGAGAGCATATATGAACTCAGGAGCATCATATAAGCAAAGAGTCACAGTAAATACAGGCTGGTTTATCTTAGCAAAGGAAAAGATTTTTTTTCAATGGGTACTGTGAGTCATTCTTTTAACTGTTCTATTTTTTGTATACATTCTGTCCACCTATCCTTCCACTTTTGACATGTGTGTGGTATAAACACTGAGGAANTACACAGCCTAAAGAGATCATATATGAACTCAGGAGCATCATATAAGCAAAGAGTCACAGTAAATACGGGCTGGTTTATCTTAGCAAAGGAAAAGATTTTTTTTCAATGGGTACTGTGAGTCATTCTTTTAACTGTTCTATTTTTTGTATACATTCTGTCCACCTATCCTTCCACTTTTGACATGTGTGTGGTATAAACACTGAGGAAAATAAGCTAAAAAACCACTATACCAGATCAAAATAAGTTTCTTCTGGATACTTCTAACCTAGTATCCTGTCCCCAACAGTGGACATAGTCAAAAGCCTTTGGAGGAACTTAAGCACAAGGCAATCACATTAGGACACTTTCCCCTAATCCCCTAATCCTATCCCAAACACCAATCACTTTATCTCAGGAATTTCACAAGCTGGGTGTTGCCTGCATGAGTTTGGTTAACTTCAGCGCATCTCTCTTCCATGCATTTGCCCATTCTCCTCTCCAACACATAAAAGCTTTAAACATCACAACACCCTTGGCAGGCTAAATTTAATAGGTGCCACATTCTTTACTAAGCAAGTGTGTCATGTGGAAAAGCTACAAGTTATACTCACCAACATTAAAGCTTCTGCAGTACTTTTGCCAGGAGAGGTTTGCCCTGGAATTCTGGACAACTTCTAATGTGGGTATTGAAATTTCATCTTCCTAATAATTCTCAGTTACGTTATATTAATTAGAATCCTGAATTACAGTAGTGTGTGGTTTTTGGTTATCCTGAGCACCTACAGAATGTCATTGCACCTAAGAAGGATAGAAGTATGGTATTTCTCCCTTTCTTTAGAAGCAAGATGAAAGAGAACAATATATGCCTTGGTCTGCAGCAAATTCAACCTGATTTATTATTCTTGTCTTATATCACCAATTGGAGACTATAACAGATCCTGTAGAATTCTCTGTAAGCTCAGACAGCAAGGTAACTCCGTATTATGCTGGCCACCACAATACCAAGAAGATGCCAACAATAACAGAAAAATACAAGTAAGAAAAAAATGACTGCAGGTCTGGAGAGGCTGATTCATGAGAAAAGGTGTAAAATAAATAATTCTGTACAGCTTGGCTAACCCAAGGGCCTAAGGACATTATAACTGTAAAATGAAATGAAAGGCATAAGCCCCGAGAAGGCAGTGAAAAAGAAGGCTGATCCAGAAACTTATATGAGATATTGAAGAGATAAAAATATAGAAATTTTAACTGGCAACCAGGAAACATTTCTTGTCAATGAAACCTCTACATTTTAGGCTGTAAAATCTAAATAAAAGAAGTCATATGGCTTCTTTCACAAATAAGTAGGAAAAGAATTGCAGGGTGAGTGAAAGATGGCTGATTGCTAACCTTGAAGACTGAAGCTGCTTGTCACAACACCTGTACTAGGCATGAGAGACAGAAACAGGACAAGCTTTCTTTTTAAAGTGCTATGCTAGCACTATGATGATAACATCAAAAATTTTGGGTGCATAGGATGATATTCAGCTGGAAAACCTTATTATTCAGATTACAGTTTTTTATGTGTGGGAAAGGGAAAAAGAAATTACAATGGGTAAGCATCCCAATTAATGTTGTACTGTATATGTATCCTAAAGGGGAAGACCAGTCCTAATCTTCTGCTGAATTACCCTGATTGAGCTGATAGCAAACATGTAACCACGTGACTGAAACTGATGAGTGCGGTCACACAAACTTCCTCCCTAAATTATATCATTTCACATAGGTGAACTCTTAGCAATTGTACTGTCTCAACACTCCATGTCTTTCACTGTCAGGCAAATTTGGACAAAGAACTGAGAAGTGTCAGATTTTGATTGTTATTCTTACCACTGAAAAAGCCAAAAACCACAACAAGACCCTCTTTAATTAATTAAATACCTGACATGAAATAAAGACCTCACTATATGCACAATGAGGTAACAAGTCTGCTTCTCTCATTGTAAATAAGCATTAGGAGAAACTAGCTAAAGGGATAAGAAAGGATTTCCACTACTCGGGATTGCTTTCACATGGCTGAATTATACAGAGAAATTACAATGACTAGCCCAACACTTGCTCTTCTTTCACCAATGGACAAATTCACTCATTCCAACAGAGCAGACAGAAATGGAAGTCACATTCCAGTAGCCAAAAACGCAGTCCTACAGTCCTTAACCAATCTAAGCTGCAAAAAGAAGGTAAAAGAGAATTGTTCTGCTAAGCTACCAAATGGAAATTGAGCATCCAGTTAACAACCACAAAATAATGGCATCTCTAAACCAGAACCTTATCTTGGTACTATATTAAAGGTACATACTATGTGAAAGGTTAACACAAACCCCACATCACTGAATCTAGGGAACAGCATACTACAAATCATACTGTTCCAAAGGTAACACACCAGTCAGTTGAAACATTTGAACCCCCAAGAGTCAACTGTCTCACATGGAAATCAAATACAAAGTCCTGCCTGCTCTGAGGTAGGGCACAGACACAGTGTATGTGACAAATCAAGGAAGGTATCTGAAAAATGATATTAGTTCCCCTACTACTGCAGTACACTGAAAATTCAAAAACCACTAGAGGAAGTGTAATAAAAATGAATGAGAGAACACTAAACTGACTGAATTAACTTTTGTCATGTTTGAATCAATAAAGCTTCCTCTTTAGAAGCTGCTGGAGAAGTTCCAGTTTATCACAGAACTCAGCATCAAAGTGATACTGGCAGTAGAGAAATGTTTTAAAATATTCCTATCCAATACGTACTGCAATTACCTTTCCTCCCTTTTAGGATCAATTAATCAACATAGAAAAATCAAATGGCACTTTTGCAGCACCTGCCTTTCCTGGAAGATAATTTCAGTTGTATCACAACAGCCTTGGTTGCTTTTTAACTGAAGAACTGTTCAGTTTGAGTCCTGAAACAGAAAACACTTTTTTACTCCAAATATACTCCAGATAAATGTTATTCATAAGCCTTTATAAAATGTTTCCCCTTACCAGAAAAAAACCCCAACAAAATAACAGGAAAAGTGTCCCCAGATGGATTACAGAATCGAAAATGGGCCTCAATGGCATTTTTATTGTTGTTATTATTGCTTGACAGAGTGAAAATAGAGGTATCTTCAAAGGTGTCTTTCCCTGGAATGAGCAACTCAGCATAAAAAGAATTTATATGCTGAAAAGGTTACAGTCAACGTATTACAACTGTATATACACTATCTCCTCCTTTACAATGCTCTGCCTTTCCGAAGAAAGCTTAGGTTGTAAATTTTTTAGACTTCTACAGCACCTTGCCTGATGGGGCCTAGAATGGAGATTTTGGATGCACCTTTAAGGACGAGCAACCAGAATTACACAACTGGGTTTTGCTGTTGCCTGCAGGAAAAAATATTTCTGCCTTCCTGCAAGGCCAAGAGGTAAAGCTGAGTATTGCAGCTTTAGGTGCAGGAGGCAGCCTAGGGCTGTCCTCCCTTCTTTTGAGTAGTATCTGCCAGGGCTAGAGAGAAAAAAGGACAAATTCCTGAGCATGTCATCACTTTCCCACACTCTGACAAGGAAGTTGCATCTTAGAATCATAGAATCACAGAATGGTTTGGGTTGGAAGGGACCTTAAAGCTCATCCAGTTCCAACCCTCTGCCATGCACAGGGACATCTTCCACTAGATCAGGTTGTTCAAAGTCCTATCCAACCTGGCCTTGAACACTGCCAGGGATGGGGCAGCCACAGCTTCTCTGGGCACCCTGTGCCAGGGCCTCAGCACTCTCACAGGGAAGATTTTTTTCCTAATGTCTAATCTCAATCTACCTTCTTTAAGTCTAGAGAGATTTGTCTTCCTATTCCCCTCCTTCTAAGCTGGGTCCCATCTGAACCTCCAGATGATCTCCATGATGCCACCTTCATCAGATGGAAGATGGAGCCTTCAGATAGCTCCTCTACACTCCCTGTCTCTCTCCTTAACAATGAAGTTTCAGTGGAGCACCAGTTTGCCGAGGTAATGGCTTTTCACAGCCAGGGGAAGGTGAACGCCAAGGATTATTAATAGTGTTCCTCGATCAGTTAAGGGAAAGATAAATGTGACACCGGCAGTCAAAATCCCTGAATATCTGATATCAGTGAGGAGTGGGTATCACCCGCCAAAAATAGAAAGAGGGAGGGAGATTATATAAGAGGGGTTCCTACTCCGAGTTCCACCTTTTTTTGACCACCTCCATATCTAACACCCTTTCCAAGAGTGCTTAGGAGAGACCCAAGAGGTAAGTACCAAGAAAATGTTCCAACTTCCACAGCACAGGTGGCTTCGCCCGCTCCCGGCAGGAACCCAAGACCTTCTTCCGAAGGAAGCAGACGTGGATATTTCTCACCACTCCGACTCTATCTCCCTTCTCACAAACAAAAGACCGGAGACAAAGAGGTGAAAATCTCCCAAACACCGAGGAATGGCTTCCCGCAGAGACGACTCCAAACGAGAAGAAAGGGCCATTAAGAAGAGGGAACAGGTGAACCTGTGGAGAGGGGCTGAGGAGAAAAGGAGGGGAGGAAGTGAGAGTATGGAAATAACAAAACAGAGAAGGGGAGAAAGTGAAGGAGAACGAGAGTAAGGACTCGGATAGCAATTTACTGAAGTGCTAAGTTGTGAACCAAAGGCTAAACTCCCTCCTTAACATGTCACAGAAAGGATATCTCTATGCACAAGCAGCGGACTGAAGTTTCCCTCTCTGGTGAGGTCATTAGGAAGATAAATGTGTCACACTTTTGTAAAGGACCCCCTGCTTTCTGCTTCAGCTTTTGGCGTGGAGGCTTCCTGTTGCTAATCAAAGTCTCCCTGAATTGCTTGCTTGTGGCAAGGGCGGGTTGGTATCTACTTAATGTACTTGATCGTTTACTTAGTAAGAATATAATCGTTCTGGCACTGGTGGAAGGGAGAGCTATGCAAAAGCTTCTGTGCAGACACTTTGGATTTTGCAAGTAGTTCGGGCAGGAAAATTGTCAAAATCTCAGAAAGAAAGAAAAACGTGTAATTCATCTTGCAGGGACGATAAGGGTGAAGGGCCGAGTGTGAGACTGCCAGTTCGGGAAACGCTTTTTCTATTTGAATAACAGGTTTGAGTAAAGCTTGGTGGGTAAAAGCCTCTTGAAGTTTGCTAGCTGTCCTTAAAACGGATGCACTGTTGATATTAGAGACGGGCCTCAGCCACTCCTCCGTGTTAGAGGCTTCATAACTGGAGCAGGGCGGCACCGGGATGCGGCTCACCGGCGGCGAGGTGAGGGATGATGGGAGGGTTCCCCTTTGTGGCTCCGTGGCTCCAGGAGCAAGGTTACCTCAGCAATGAGTTAGGGAAAGGTTCGTCAGAACGAACAGAAGCTGCGGGAGGGTGAGGCCCAGCTTCGTGGCAGACTGCACCGGTGTGGAGTCCGCAAGGCGGGCGGAGGTGTCCTAAACAGGACACAGGAGGACTCCCTCCTCTCAGCTAAGGAAAAACAAAGGGATAGAGGGACATCAACTGCATACGATCAGACACATCGATTTATCTTGTAAATAGCTGTGTATTGATGGGTCTACATTTAACCTAAGCGTAAAAAACACCAACGATTACGACTGGGTTTTAACCCGTGCTACATGGGAGATTTTCAACTGCCTCCTCTGAGTCGAACCCCACTGTAGTAAGAGACCCGAGTAACCTGGGTACAGCCTTCACCGCACCTCCCACCCCCAGGACACCGGGGGGAGCACGGAACCCTGCTGCCTGTGCCCAGTCAGCATCCTGCTGTGTGTCCCGGCTGCGGTGTGTCCCTGGTCAGCATCCCAGCCACAGCTCCCCTTCCCCGCAGAGCAGGGAAAAGGTGTTTCCAACCCTGGGAGAGGGACTCGACTCCCCCATCGGTCTTCTTATTTGTCCTTGGAGAACGCTAAACCTCTCTTGTATCTCAGGAAATACATAGAAACGGGCAGGAGGAAAGTTCCATCGAGAGAAAAACGACGGTCCCTCCCACAGCGGAGAGTCGCTGCTTAAAAAAGAAAAGGAAGGAAAAAAACAGGGGACCCCAGTGTCACCTCCTCCTCCGTCCTTCTGCGCTTAGTGGCATGCTAATGACTCACCCGTTATAGCTGAACTTGGGCCGCGAAGGGAAGGACTGGGGCTCGCACCTCTGGAACGACTGACAGGGAGACCCCAGTGTCGCAGCAGCCACCTCCCTCCCAAGGCCGCTCCCCGCCGGCCCCGCTCCGGGCCGGGGTGCACCTGCCCCCGTGGAATCGGGCTATGCCCGCCGGTGCCAGAGCGGGGAGATCACTTCACCCCATACCCCGTATTTCCTGAAGCGGAGATGCCAACACTCCCGCGGAGATCTGCCCTACTCCCGGGACCCAACCTTGGCTATCTCAGCCTAATGGCTCCTGCCCAAACTCTTGAGGACTAGCTGGACTATTGGCCATATTTCTTGTGAAAAATGGGCACAGTTGCTTGGAGAGAAAACAACCCTAGAAAACACATTACAATCCCGAAATCATCCTCGACGGTGTCGGGAAGAGCCCGGTCCCGCCTAAGGAGCCCACCGCGGCTCAGGAGCTCCTCACCAGCGCGTTTGTCACCTCGCGTCTCGTTCCACCGTATCCCATTGCTGAGGCTTCTGCAGCATATTGTGCATTACAAACAGGATCTGTAGGATTCGTAGGGATGTGATAATTAATTCAGTGAGGATGATGCTTAATATGGACTGGCCCGAAAGAAACGAGGTCTAACAGGAACGTGTGTGTGAAGGGGAGGGGGAAAGGCAGGAAGGAGGAGATGTTTAAAGTGTTTGAACGGTAAGGCGAATGTTCAAAAGCTACGTTACATTTGCTTCCCGACCTCAAGAGCAGCTTGAAGCTTGGCATATGCTGCAGTTCCTTGCTCATCACCGACTATAACCGGGAAGGCTCGCCCTGCCTTACTAAAGGAAAAGCCTCTGCTCTGCACCAGCACTCTTCCACCGCACCCGAGGACTTGACCTTGGCACAACTCTGTTCTCCAGCCGCTATCACGACAGACCCTGGCACTGCTCCAGTAAGGCTTAGGCTCCCATCTCGCAAGGAGCGACCCCCTGCCCCCTCCGGTCCCCGCACAGGCGCCCATCCCCGTGCCCTCTCTTGAGCCGAACCCCCGCGTCCGCGGACGACGTGGGGCTCTGCGAATGGGAGAGCGGCAGCCCACGTTTGGGCGCTCAGCCACGCAGGGGTACGGAGCTGGCGCGGGTCCAGCCCTTCTCGGTGTGCCATCCCCGCGCGGCACTGCAGCTTGGTCATATGAGCAGAAATGATGAGAAAATCACTTTTTAATCTTTTCGCACTTGCCTCCCTGTTCAAACAGTTGCAGGATGGCTATGACTGATGTGCTCAACGCTGAGGATATCAAGAAGGCTGTGGGAGCCTTTTCAGGTGAGTACCGCTTTTTCTTTTCTTTCTTTTATTTCCTCTTTTCTCCTCTTTCCTCTCTTCAGCTTCCGATAGCAGCGCATTTCTTCAAGCTTGGGGAAGATTAGAGGATATTTCTAAACAAAATACTAATCGAGGATGGTTTTCAGAAGTGCAGTGAAAGCCTGTCACGTTTATCAAGTCCAGGGCTGCATCCTCAGCAAAGTTGCCCTGTACGTTACAGAGGTGAAATGCCTATTTCAAAGGAAGGTGAGCAGCAACTGCAGACAGGCTCTTACCGAGGGGATACTTCAAAGGACAAAAAACCCTCGGCAAACCAAACCGGATTATAGCCTGTTGTGGGATAGGGAAATGAGCCATGGATGCCGGCAGCTTCCCACTCACCCCTAAAATTGAGTTTCGGGTATCATAGAACTGCGGTTTCTCATTGAAAGGAGCTAAGAACTCGCTTTTTTCTTACGTCCTATGTAGGATCCCTGGGTGGGCTTTGCTTTTTGGGATGGAGCAGAAGGCACCGATAGAGCACTGACTACTCGACTGCAGAAGCTTTCTGCAGGACGAATGGCTGCCAGCCGTCCGTACTTGCCTCTCAGACTCCTCCGATTCCCGATATTCCCTACCCCTCTAATTCGCCGACAGCAACCCCTCAGAGATTCATCAGTCAAAGTTGCTCTTAAAGCAACGCCAGAAATCGTGCTCCGGGATGCACGTTCTCTCTCCCTATCCCTTCAAACTACCTGGCCGGCCGCAGCACCGGCTCCCTCCGTCCTGCCCTGTGCAGTGACCTTCCCGGGCGGACGGAGGCGCAAACGCCGCCGAGCCCGGCTGAGCGCAGCAGCCCGGAGTCGAAGGGACCGGCAAACCGCTTTGCTCCATCCGGCAGCTGGTTTTCTCATTAGTTCCCATTGTTCTGAGGCCAGCTCCAAGTCCCGGAGCAGATGCAATTAGCAGCAACTAATGACAGGTCTCAGTCAAGCAGATCCCGAAGGACTGAGCCTCCTTCATTTTACATAAGAGGAAAAGCTGCGTCCGGAATAAGGATGTGTGGGGAAGAAGGAGGGGAAAAAAACAAACAACCCTCCGCAGCACGTTTTGGAGGTCACTGTACTGGGTTTCTAATCCACACCTTCCTAATCCCCAGCACAGTCGTTAGGATACCCGGGTGGGACAAAAGCGGGTGCGGTTAAAGGACGGGAGAGGTGGGGCAGGTAAACTCGTTTATCTCGGCTCCGATTTCAAAGGCTCTGCTTGTTTGTTTTGATTCTTTTTTTGTCTCTTCCTCCCCGGAGATCGTTTCTGCCACGGTCTCGCAGGCAGGATAACGCACAGCACTCCCTTGCAGTGCCTGAGCTTACAAACCACCACTGCACATACCTTTGGCGGTCCAAAAGCAACACTGATTTCTGATAAGTCTTCAGGAAAAACGAAACAGCCCTGAACTAACCATGTGCTCTGTAACGCTTCTCGTCAGTGCTCCATGGTTGAGCAAGAGTGGGCTTTTTTGTTTTAAAGGGTGGAAATGTCAAAAAATGACAGCCATGTAATGTCCAGAGACTGCTCTCAGATGACTGGTTTAGAATTAAACTTAGCCATAAAAAAGGGTTAAGGCACTGAAATGAGACCAAGCAGGGTAGACTTCAGCTCCCAACTCTATCACAGACTTCCTGTGTGACCTTGGGCAAAGTCTCCATCCCTCTGTAGCTCAGCTCTTCATCTGCAAAGAGCAGGAACTGTCCCTCTCCCCCTCTGTTTATTACAATTAGCGTCTGTGAAGCATGGAGAATTGATTACAGGGCGTACATGGAGCTCCTACACAGCCGGGCTCAACTGTGCCTCCCAGGATAGGACACGCAGCAGCGTGGAAGGAAACCACAGGTATGTACTAGTGTATGTCTCAATGTTTTTTTCTAAGCAGCCCTCTGGCTTTTCATCTCCTATAGCTGCTGAATCGTTTAACTACAAGAAGTTTTTCGAGATGGTAGGACTGAAAAAGAAGAGCCCAGAAGATGTGAAGAAGGTTTTCCATATTCTTGATAAAGATCGAAGTGGCTTCATTGAAGAGGACGAATTAAAGTAAGTCAAGATATGCCCTTTCTCAAATAGCCTCACCTTAAGAGCCCAATTTCCTGGTTTGTTGTTTTTTGGTTTTGGTTTTTTTACCCCCAGGACACTAGAAAATAGCATACAGTTCAATCTTCAAACTAGTATTTGTGTGCAATAATCTGTTGTTTGGTTACTATATCTAAAGCGTGTTGGAGGTAGCTAGTTATAACTTTTATGAATGATCAATACCTTGTTGCTAGTTCTTCAGTCAAATGCAGTTTCAGAGCAAAGCACTTGTCCTGAATGTTACAGAAGGTCAACACTGGATTCCAACTCACATATGAAATTGGTGGTACAAATAAATATGAAATGAAACAGTTCTGGGGAAAAAGAAACCCGAACCACAACTTTCTTTTTTTCCCATGCCCCCTCTTTAGGTTTGTCCTTAAGGGCTTTACCCCAGAGGGAAGAGACCTATCAGACAAAGAAACGAAGGCTCTTCTGGCTGCTGGAGATAAGGATGGTGACGGTAAAATTGGCGCTGATGGTATGTGATTAGAGGAGTAAACTTTGACCGTAGCAATGAAATATTACTCTTACATACAAGAGCTGAGGAAATCTGGGAATCACTGGGGGCTGTGACCTTCTGAAGGGCACAAATTGGATTTAATGAAATAGCAAGTCCTGCTACATTTGCCATTCCTTGCTTTAGGGAAAACAGGGCCTGAGTTCTGACACTAGAGGGGGCAACAGTTCATAGAAACCGAGATGTAGTTAAACCACAGCACCGGGCTAAGGACTGATGCAACTTCGGTGAGTTTAAGATTTCAAGTGGACTGAGAATCAGGACATTGGGAGTTCAAAGACCCAGGCTTGAATATAAAACTTTGAAAGAAAAAGAGCGGAGTAGCAGCATTTCTGCTTGATGAAGAGTAAATAGGAAAATAATGCACGACTTCACAAAGCAATGCTTTTAAAATTCCAAGTGCAGCCAGTCTGCTACAGGATTTCCACCCAGCTTTGGCTAGTGTTTAGGTGGGTCTTCACAGCTAAGAAAGCTTGTCACTCCGTTTTACTCAATATGAGGAGTATAAGAAAAAACAACTTTTCCTTTTATAGCATTGCTTAAAAATGACTGTTTTCTATTCCCCCTTGGGATGAATCAAATTAGCCCACATGCAAATTTTCTCCTTTTTTCTCTTTCTGTATCCCCGAGACACACTGGGAGAGACATGAAGAGATGAGTTTCTGAATTACAGTTTTCCTTATTGCAGGAGATAGTAGCACAAGTCTGTGGCCAGGGTACTAAATCACCTAGACAGCAGGCAGTTGCTGAGTTTTCACAATACTGATAAGCCACATGCTAGGTTGAAATCTAACAAATACCTAAACCACTCCTGTCTCTCTCTGTCACCCAGTCTCTGGGATTTGTAAAGAAAAAAGTTGTCTCCAAAAAGAAAAGGCAATTATAAAAGGAATACAAAGCAAAATATGATTAACTAACATAGTCTCCTTATTCAGAAGCTGAAGAAATGACTCACAAAATCAGCCACTGACACATTAGTCATACATATCTACCTGTTCGCAGCACCTTGCCATACCAGTGACTATGGCCCTTTTTCTAGACAAAAGCCTTTGATTTCTCAGATCATGATTCTATCATGGTCGCAGAAGAGCAATTGTGAAGCACCTAGGGGAAGCTCCTGTGAAACTTCAGCGGTGCTGCTGAACCTGACGAGGGTGTCACCATTTGAAATTTCACATGCTTTAATTATATGGGTCCTCCTTATTCCCATTAGAACGAGTGGCAGTGGTACTAAAATCAGTGGGTGAGATTTTTCAGAAGAAAACTTGGCTCAGGTAAGTAAGCTTAGAGCTGATCCACCAACCTCTCATCACATATATTTTCAGTTATTCCCGGAAGGCTGCAAAACAAAAGCAGTATTGATTGGAATACAAGGACTCTAGTGCAGAATTATTTTGGCTTTTGCAAGAGAATACAGCATTAACATTTTATTTAAGATTGACCATAACTTTTTAAAGTTGAAACAATGCCTGAAAGCCAGTATGTTGTAATAAAGCAATACGAAACACTTCTCTTTCTTCTGCAAGTTTTACCCTTCCTCAACTTTGAACTGGAATTACACTGAATTTATAATCAATAATGAGAAGAGAATGAAAGACTTCTTTTATTTGCCTCTTCTGGCCTGGTACATAACCCTACTGTACAACATTATTGTCGGGGGTTTTTTCCATTTCTTAAATTTGACTTTTAACAAGAAATTGTGACACTGGAAAGGCTTGAAATACATGCAAAACTTCACAGCTGGGGCTGTGACCAAAGGATGAGGATGACAGACATTTTCCAGCTTTTCCTTTGGTTCAGAAATCCAATTCCAGATTATAACTGCCTGTGTAAATAAAATGTAGTCACAAATGTATGTCACATTTATACTCAGTATTGCAGTACTGTATTTCTGTTGCAAGCCATTTGTTTGTTTCCCTGTAACTGAATTTTCAGGCATCACTTTTACCCCTTGTTTCAAGCAGCAGCTTCCTACCTCACTAAATTATTACAGGCTAAATGATGCAGCCTTTCACAGGGATTAATGTTAATTCACTAGATGGCCCTTGAATGCCCATATGGAGCACCCCTAAGGAGCCCATAGCAGTTGTAAGACCCAATCCTCATGGATTTTTAACACCACAGAGCCATCTTTCTCAGACTTCTCTTCACAAATGTTAACTCCAACCTAATCAGACTTCTTCCAGTTAGGGTTACATGTTACAAATTGTCTCTCACGTCTCTGGCTTTAAACCTTTTATCATTCCTGCAAGACCATTCAGCTCAGAAATAGTTTCTTCAGGTTACCTCCTGTCCAGTCAAGATTTGTAACTTGTGGCTGATCTGCCAGTCTCAAACAGTTGAAAACCAGCAGCCTGTTCATATAAGACATTACCATCTTCTGTCTGACGTTAAGACCCTTCCGTCTTTCACTGATATGAACAAAAGATGACAAATGTGAAAAAAAAAAAAAAAAACCCATGCAAGTCAAGGCCAAGTTACCTAAGAAAACCACACACATTAGCTTCTAGATTAGCTTGGGAAGCGATGCTGAGGCTGCTTGCTCAGCTTCAGGAGAACATTTGTAAGAAAGAAGAGAAAAATATCGTAGTGGGTTTTTTAATCTATTTTGTGTGTCAGCACTGGACATGCACATCCTGCCTTTCTGTTTCTTGGTACTAACAGACATGAGAAAGTACATAAAGAATTTTTAAAGTTCATGTACTGCAGACAGAACAAGTCCACGTTTTTATCCCAGTAAATCAAAATATTTTCCTTGATACAGCTCAACTTCTGCAAATATTTCAAAATATTTCAATTGTTTTCTTTAACCATTGGTAACATGAGACATCAAGCATTCAGAATTACAGCTGGTAAGTCATGACCTTGCCACAGGTAACAGACATAACAAAGAAGAAGCTTTTGAAAGTCCTTTTGTTATCCCTCTTTGTGCTGCTGTAGCTTCTAAAATAAATTAGTGTAAGTCATTACTTATGAATTTTGCTAAACAGATTTGCTATTGTACTGATAATGTAAAAAACATAATCTGATGAGAGAAATCATTAGCCTACAACATGTACTCTGTAATTATAGCTGTCATTTCAGTAAAATACTACAGGGTATGCATCAGGGTGGTATGTATTACTGAACTATACTGAACACCACAAAAGAATCCTCTTGTTTTATGTTGGAGCTTTGACATAAGACAGCTAGTAAATTATTTTACATGACAAAATAGTCTAAATCCCTGCAATTGAAAACTATCAATTGTGCAAAGAAAGATAGAACTTGATTTTGTTTGGAAGGAGAATTACCACTGGGAAGGAGGATGCAGTCAATCCCAAGGATTCTCTCCCTTGTCAGAGGCAGTAAATATTTACAAGAACAACCAATAGGCAAGGGCTAATATACAGTGTCGTATCTCAGAATATGTATTTTCCAAATACGAGTACACTTGGTAACAATGCCTCCACAAGCCATCTGTGGTTGGGCTAACCTTTATATGAAAACCAATAGTGAACTACTTTACAAGATTATTCAACTGGAACATCTTTGAAATATCTCAAGTATATTGAAAAACCTGGGAAAACTTTAAAGCAGCTAGCAGTTATTCATGAGGGAGTATCTTATGGTTTGCTGGCTATCAGGAAGTACCCATGAAATATATTGCCATTAAGTGATAATATCACTATCATAATGTATTACAGAAAATATTTGGCTGCAAGTCTGAATAACCTTTTCCAAATATATTCCATAGATGCAAATTATTATAAAAAGGATTTAATTCAGCTGTAGCAAGTATGACAGCTTGTTCTAATAGAATATGTGTAGTTAGTTTTCCCTTTTGGAAAGGCTTCATCCATTGCAGTTCGTGATTCTATCTGCAGGAATTATTCACACCGTGATTTAATAATCATAGCCTGTTTCCTTTTCTGGCCAGAACAGTCTGGGTTTCTATCACAAGCACTTTATGTTATCTCTTAAATTCAGTTCGCAACATTTTCGATCTCTGCACCCACCATGTAGAGGATTTAGACACGTTTTGTGTTAAGTAATCTGCATCACTAATCCCAACTTGGATTTACATCTTTCAAAATGATGGATAGATTTGGATTTAATTTAAACCCCTTGACATTTTTATGTCTTACTCTGGTTTGTCAGCATTTGGCAACATGTTTTTTGGACACAACATCATCAAAAGTGCTATCAGTTTGCACACACCAGTCAGTGAAGATCTCACTTGGTTAGAGTTTAGCATTTTCAACTGAACATTAGAACGTTCTTCAAATGCCTAATTTTCATTTTCTATCTTTTTTAGTTGCAAGACATTACTCTTCATTACGTCAAACTTCAATAATTTTCTTTTGAGCCTTTACAGATGACTGCCTCCCCTATTTGTCATGTTCCTCTCAGCTGATTATGTTAAACCCATAAACCACTCTCTCTGTATACCCTCTAATCCCTTTATCATCTTTGTTGCCCTTCTTGGGATTCCCTCCAGTCTGTCATTTTTCAAGCTCTGAGGCACATGAAACTGTGCAAGGTATTTTCATGTGTGACTGTTCCAAGGTTAGATGGAGTTAGGAATTATAAGCTCCTTGAGTATTCAGAATGCAGTATGCCAGGCAGCTGTTCACCAGGATGCAAACATGCCTTTTCCATGCTTTATCACCCCGATGAAAAGCACTCTATATATACACCAAAGCACAAAGTAAACCCAAATGAAAGATAGATATATGTATGTAAATATTATTGATGTAACACTGATAAAAGCCACAGGGTAAAATCCTGTCTCTCTGAGATCACAAGAATTTTTCTCATTATCACCACTGTGGTCAAGATGGGTTGGTGTGAGCTTTCTGTTTTTGTAGTCTGTCATTTCCAGTCAATTTGCCAGTACAAAATTGAGTTTAAATGTAATATATTTATAATATAAGGACACAAATACTCTGAAAGACTCGTTAATGAGTCTCTTTGCCAAACTCTGATATAAAAGAAATTTATCTCACTGTGAAATTAAATTTCTAGCTCTTGCCTTCATTCCATTGAGATTTACAAAGGAATAACAGGGAGCTAATCAAGTTCTTCAGATGAATAGCAGTGGACAGTCCTGACAGTCTGGCATCTATAGCATTTCTCTCTTACCCTTAAAAATCCTTTCATTTCACTGTAAGATTTCCCAAGTCATACTTTCCCTTCAACTAACCAGGATTTATTTGTTCTTCTGTTATTGTGATGTTTCTGCTCCACCACTGACTCTGTAATCATTGTAAAATGCTTCCTCCTTCTTTACATTTTCTTTTTTTAATATTTTTTTTAAATGTTTCCTTTCTCCAGAATTTGCAACTATGGTGGCTGAATCATAAAGGCTTTGACCAATGCAAACCCTTCACCCATCCTTCACTGCCCAATTCCAACCACCTCCTGCTGGCTGCTTTGGCTCCTGTTCTATTTATTTATGTTATTTTATACTCCAGCTCTGTTCTCTGCAATCCTGCAACTCTGTAATTGTGCTGAAAGACACTGTTAAAATAATAAAGGTCACATCAATCTGGGCTTTATTCTCTCTCACTATAACTTGTTTCTTATTTCATGTAGGTTTGGCACACACTGAGAGAAAATTTTACTCTTTTTTTGCTGACATCCCTGCAGCTTTTTCCCTTGCTAGGGTAAAGTAGGAAGAAATAAAAGCCAATTTTTGGGATGAAACATGCATATAATGAGTCATTCATCCCAAATTCCAAACTGTGGCAAAACTGACTGCATTATTTTTAAGCCATCCCTGCTAAATGGATGCATACTCATAGCCTGGAAAATCTCTAGTGATGGAAAATCTCTAGTGATGGCAATTACCCAACTTCATTTGGCAGTTTGTTCTTTCGACTTAATCAGTGTTATAGCTAAAAAGTATTTCCCAATATTTAACCTACATCTCCCATGCTGCACTTTGGTGATCAGTAAATTGATCCTTCTCTGTATCATTTGTTAAATTTGCCTGGTGCAGGGGGATTTTTGGATAAAAGGTTTGACAGGAATATCAGTTGGTGCCAATCACACATGGGGATAACTCTGTAAAGCATTAAAAAGCAGTCATTTCTGAAACACAGGATATGCTTGCTATCAATGTTACACAACTATCTAGGACAGGAAGAACAGAATACAAAAAAGAACAACAGTACAAATAGCAGGAAGGAGAACACCAAGATTCAGGTGTGATGTTACTGTTGATACTCTCACTGTTAAAATGGTATATAAAAATCCTATCAACATGTTTTCAAATACTTTACTAAAGAAGTGAGTATCTTTTCCTTTGAGTTACACATACAAAACTGAGACTCAAGCTAAGGAAATGACTAGCCAACAGTAAGCCTATAACAGAGGCAAGAGCAAGACACTTGTATCCCAAATCCTGTCTAGTAACTTTGGCACCAAGCTCATGCTTTTTATCTTTCTCTTTTTATTTTTTTAACATCTTCCCCACATCTTGACAGAACATTGATTACTACTGCAAGAAAAAGGAAGGGTAGTTGCCATTTCTGGATTCCAAACTATTCCCTGCAGCAATACTACCTTATTCCATTCAGATTTATTATCACTAATTTACTATTTAAAAGAAAAACAAGAAAATAATGCTGAAACCCTGTCACCATCACATTGTACCGAATAGTATTCTCTGCCACAGCAATTACCCAATGCTACTCGGGAAGCCAATAAACCCTCCCTGAAGCTGTTCTAAATTTTCACTCTGTAGTAACTCACAAGGAAGCCTTTCTTTGCTAAAGCTGCTGTGCTTTCAAAAGATATCCTTTGGTTTTGCACAATGTATATACGGATCTGAAGAATGTATTGATTTCTAAGTATTCTAAATAAAGCAAATGAAAACGGACTGCAATGAAGCGATTTATTGCCTGGTTTGTTTGGGTTTTTTCTCTCGGCAGCTGCTGACCTCCCGTGGCAATAAAGCGTAATTACAAGAGTATACTGGGCTACAGGAAAAAAAAACCCAACATTGGGAACCCACCCATTGACATATCATGAATCATAGATTCATAGAATGGCTTGGGCTGGAAAGGACTTTAAGATCATCTAGTTCCAAACCCCTGCCATGGGCACGGACACCTCACACTGGAGCAGGGATGGAGCATTTACCACTTTGCGCAACCTGTTCCAGTGCCTCACCACCCTCACAGTAAAGAATTTCTGCCTTATATCTAACCTGAACTTCCCCTGTTTCAGTTTGAACCCATTCCCCCTTGTCCTATCACTACAGTCCCTAATGGAGAGTCCCTCCCCAGCATCCCTATAGGCCCCCTTCAGTAACAGATACTGGAAGGCTGCTATGAGGTCTCCACACAACTTCTCCAGCCTGAACAGCCCCAACTTTCTCAGCCTGTCTTCATATGGGAGGTGCTCCAGCCCACAGAATCAACCTAAAACTCACTATATAAAGAGAGGCTTTTATAGCCTCTTCCTCATCTCTGAATCTGCAAGGATTTATATTTTAATTCTTCACTAGATAGTATGTAAGCTGAAATTTTACAACAACAACAGAAGCACAGTAGAACAAAGAGCAAGAAAGGAAAACCCCACTGCCATTAATGAGTCTAAATTATTTTTTTTATAGTGCATTAGGTGAAATCAATAAGTTACAGCAACATTAACAGGGATATTTTATCATCATAAAAGTCCAAAGACTCCAACAGTTCCCTTACCAGTCTTTCTTCATGTTATTCCCTCAGTCATTCCTGAAAAAGCAACACTGAGTGCCCAATCAGGCCTGAAATTTTTCAGCTCTATAGTAATGGATAAGATGAAAAGAAATATCCTTTAATTTCAAACTAGAAAAGTTACAATGGGTAGAAAGACCTTGAAAATATCATTGTTACTTTTCATGATAAGAGTACCTGACATTCTAAACAAGCATTTGCTGAGTTTATTCAAATATGCAACGGCTATATGTTTGAATTTTCTCATGCATAAGCAAGGGTGCAAAAAGCTTCCTCAACAAATATTAACCTTAAATTTCTTAATTGGCATCTGATATCTTTTTTCCTGAGCAGCAAGTATTCCCATTATAACAGAAGTTATGAAAAATACCTGACTCCAGCCATCATGTTGATGACAAAATATTGAATAATCAGTACACATCCTTTCCTTAGATTCATTGCCAATGGTTTGTAACAAGACACAACTAGATGATTTAAGATACGGAAGTTATGTTTACTCCTATGAAAAAAGACACTACTTGTTCTCACTGGTATTACATATTGATAGGTAAGAAACACAGCTTGCTGTCAGCTACACCTCAAAAACAAGAGCCAAGTGCTCGTGTCATAGGCAAATCATCATTCCCTAACGAATGACATCAGCATTTTAAGAAAGGGTTTGTACCAACAGGCCTTCACCAACTCTTAAAATTTCTCCAATCACCATTTGCCATCACCAAACAATCAAAAAACTCATAATTGTTTATGCTTTAAGGGTCCTGCCAAGTTCTTAATGGAGTTTCATGGATCAACAGTTTTCCACATGTCTTATTTTGGGAATCAATGGACTGGAGGCTGTAACACCTGTTCACTTTGCAGAAGCTGAGCTAGGATTTATATTTACAGTCTACCCACCGGCCCTGAGCTCAATACTGCCCAATGCTCTATGATTGCTCCCACACTTCATTCATATCGTCAAAGGAAAGCTTGCTTGTTTTCTTCTGTTGCCTTTTTTGACATTGCATCTTTGGGGGAGGAGGAAAGTAAAGACACCTCTACTTCAGTTCTAAATACTTCTGACGACTGGAAATGCAGTTCATGTGCTTCTTTCCAGCAACACACAGTTTGTCAAAGCCTTTGTACTATAGGATCTAAATATTAACAATACTGTGTCCAAAACAGTGTTAATATTGTTCTGGAATTAAAAACTGTGTCATTGCCCACATTTGCAACAAGTTTTGACTCACCAAAATAACATCCAAGATTATGAATTTATACAGGGTTCACTGAATCCACAAATTAGCCCACAAAATTTGTGTTAATGAGCATAAAGCATAAAAGAACTTAATTTGGCTCCATAATCTCAGATTGACATTTAAAGTGGTCAATTTCTCTTTCATTTGTCATTCTTTTATTTATAAATGAATTGCAAATGAAAGAGAAATTTATATCATTCATATAAATGAATTTGCAAATGAAAGAGAAACTTATTTATATAGAAATTTCTATGGCATGTGTTAACACACCAAAATTCAGCTGCGGTTTTAAAGCATATGCTGGTATTCTTGTTCAAACACCACCCAGGAGCCATGAGTAACACAGGTACCAGAGCACAGGCTTTAGCAAATGCCAGTGATTAAAATACCTTCCCCATGTGCTGGATTCGATGCTTGCTAATGATGTGCCTGAACCTGAGCTGCTGCATCTTCATTCTGACAAAGTATTTTAGCAGATTCCCTTTTCCTGAGAAGCACACCTTTTAGAAATCCCAACATTCTCTAGAGCTCCAACATTTAAAACAACTTTTCTCCTAATAAAGAGATAGTGAAGCCAAATGGGGGGTTAGCTCCATGCATGAAAAGTCAATTGTCAAAACTTTCCCAGACTGTAGGATCTCCTAATGTGGGAGAATTGCTCCACAAAGAGGAAGTGCATTTGTGGTCAGCTCTCTTATGATCAAAGAAGTAACAAAGTTTAACAGAGGTTCATACACTTCTAAAGACAAAAGTTTATATTAACACAAATACTAGAGTCCCTTCTGGAGAGGGGCTCTTCATTAGGGACTGTAGCAACAGGACAAGGGGAAATAGGTTCAAACTGAAACAGGGGAACTTCAGGGTAGATACAAGGAAGAAGTTCTTTACTGTGAGGGTGGTGAGGCCCTGGAACAGGTTGCACAAAGAAGTGGTAAATGGCATTCCTGGAAGTGTTCAAGGCCAGGTGGGACAGAGCCTTGGGTGACACAGTGTAGCATGAAGTGTCCCTGCTCATGGCAGGGGGTTGGAACTAAAAGTTCTTAAGGTCCTTTCCAATCCAAAGCATTCTGTGATTCTATGATTCTGTGATTCTCCAGCTACCAGAAAAAAACAGAAGGGACTGCAACAGCTACAAAAATAAATGGATCAGAAGAGCCAGATAAAAATACTGGAAGGCACTTACTAAGCCCATGGAACATTCAGCTAGAAAAGATATTTTCTTCATAAATTCTTTTGGCCTTCCACCCAGGAAAATCCCAATGAAAGGATCTTGTCAAGTGTCTGAATCAGAATGTCCAGCTCTTACTGCAACAACAGTTATTAATTCTGGGAGATGCTCACTAAGCAAGTAATGATTTATGTACAAAGCTGCAGTCGGTTTCCCTGGTGTTACAGTGGCACCATGCTGGCATTACAAATGGGTACTTGGGCCTTCAAGTGGTAAGAACAGGGTAACTCTGTTAATTCCAGCTTTGCCCCTAGAGCTTCTTGACAGGTCATTAAGAAGCACAGGACCAAAGGACAAATGCTTAATCATTGATTACTGGAGGGAATGTCCAGGGGTTGCTGAAAACCCAAAAGCTTCAGAGGCATTTTCAGTTTTTGGAAACGTTGCCTGGGAGGTTTTTTAAAATGCTATCATTTTTACCATAAACAAATTCCATTTGCTGTATCTTCTGAATGCAGTGCAGTTGAAAAAAATGGATCACTAGAAAGATACGAAAATATATAGGTAATAGCAAATTATCAAGCCCTTCTTACTGCTTTAATATAAAGAGGCATAAGAATTATGTGGCTCTGCTAATTTTATGCTTCCTTTTGCAGATGAATAAAGATTTTCTGTCTTAAAACATTTGCATTTCCCCCCCACACCCCTTAAAGTAATTTTCAATTTTGCTGGATACAGCACAATCGCATCTACTCTTTCAGCTGCAGTGGGTTGTTGAAATTGAGCTATTGCCCAGCACCTGCTCTTAGTCAGACAGCTGAAATCAGAGGTTAGGGGAAAAAATAAAGATTTTATGTCATTGTAATGCAAGTCTCCTTTTAGCTTTGCTGCAGTCAGTGTTCAATTACGTTCTGTAACAATCGCCATTACCAGAGCCAGTGCTTTTCTGTTCCCCTCTGCATGTATTAACTTTCTTGTTCACACGTGATAGCCTCCTTAGCAAAGCAGAGGAGCCTTAAGAGACATTTGCCCACAGATTTAATGAGCCTACATCTTTTTTTGGCCTGTTGAGGATCCTAGTGTTCAAAAGTATCTTCATTTTGAATGCTCTGAAGGAACATAACCAATACCATAGAACTTAAATTATTTCTCACTGAAAGCCTGATAGGTCAAAATTAACCTGAAATTTTATCTAGTCTCTTGAATGCAAAACACAGAATACATAATAGTGAAAGGCTTCACCTAACTTTTTTTCTTGACTGCATCTTATTTTTACAAGCTCAGGATCCTTCTCGTTCATAATTTTTATAAGTTCACTGTGTAGCCCAGATGCCAATGGATCATACTATAGAATCATAGAATAGTTAGGGTTGGAAAGGACCTTAAGACCATCTAGTTCCAAATCATTATAATAAATTGACCTTGAAAAGAAAGGACATGGATAAGGTAAAAAGTTTGTGCCTAAAAATTAACCTGTTAGAAAAGCAGAGATGACAGAAAACAGAGTGTTGTGAACTCCTGAAAAATTAATTAAGAGCCTTAGATATTTCTCTTCTCCTTCCTCCATTAAACCTCTGGGTCCTGCAGTCACACGGCTGCCATCAGTTTTCAGCAAGGGGAAGAAAAATTCTAGCTATCATGCTTGCAGATAAAAACTCTGAACATTTAATCCCCAAAAGCATAAACAGAAAATAAACCAAAACATAACCTTTTATTTTGTTAATAAATCTCATTACTTGAATGTAGTCTGTCTTCGAGTTTTTAATATAAGATATAGCATTAGTGTAAACCTAGCAGCTGCTTTCTCAGCAGACAGCAGCTAGAGATCCAAAAAAAGATTCCCAGCTGCTATCATAGCCATCATCACCACATAATGACTGGCATGCTGGAATTATGGGTAGCTCATTTAAAGATGTCATGTATTCATATATTCTGTATTTGACAGATTAACCCCTTCCCTGTGATGCAGAAGCATACTTAATGCTCACTTACCAGCATCCAATCACCCTATGCATGACTGTGCAAAAGAGCATGACAATGATTGCTCCAATAATAGCTGAGAAAGGTTCAGGCCACACACAAGGCCACAGCAAGTCCTCAGTCTGTCACAGATACTCCCCCACAGAGAGATCTATACAACAGTAAGACCTGCTGTATGAAGTTCCAGATCCCTGATCAACTGCCCACATCTAATGCTTTAGAGTATATCGCTAAAACAACTACATAAATATTTAGGTTTTGTTCACAGAGCTTTTCCTTGTGCAAGAACAAAGATTCAAGCTGGAATTTTCCTAGACATATGCAGAATAATTATTCCCCAAAAATTCTCCTTATCTTTACCCTTGTGGATTTGAATGTATCCTTGAGAAATCCACCCCTCATTCCATATTCATCAGAAGAGAGGACATGACAGTTACAATTAGCATACTCACACCAAGTTTACAGCCTTGTAGAGGTACCTACCCAACATTAATGGTCTACCACTTTTCACTGATGCCTCAACCACCATTAATTTCTAGTTTCCAGTTTCCCAGTGTAGTAGCTCAGAAACAAATGACAGATATGCCAGATCAGTCAGAAGCGCTGTTGTTGTAACTGCCAACAAATCCTTTGGCTGATTCAACCATTCCGTAATCATCTTACATTTCAGTGCACCGAGTCGCAGCCAAAAACCTTTCCTATCTGTGTCTCAGTCCCTATGACAAAAGAGCAAAATCTCAAGACCTGGAACTATGATGCTGTTATCAATAGTGACATAGAAAGCATCCAAATTCATACTTCTGTGCTAATAGCCCCACTCTGAAGAGAAACAAAAGGCAATTTTTGGGGGTGGCAAATGAAGTAGCCCTCAAAATAGATGAAATTTCTATTTATTCTAATGCGTGGGTAAAGTGTAAAGAATGGAAAGCTACAATAAAATTTACACATCCGTTCTTGCCGTTTTCAAAGCTCTTCAGACATGTCAGTAAACACTCAGTCAATTCTGTCAGATCTATAAAAATGTTAAAAGCTCCATGAACTCTGAGTATTTATCCATTGGCAAGATATTTCTGGTGGGGTTTTGTTCCTCAGTTTCCCTTTAGACCATGAGATTTTGAAAAAGAGCTGATGAAACACTTTTTATTTAAGAGGTTTCTTATAGAAAAGTCTAATTCCTTTCCTCAACACTAATGCCCTCCTGAGAAGCATTGCTTACTCCAAGGAAGGCTACATTACTTCCTCAGTAGCTTTTATTAAGCAGCACATTCAACTTACAGGCTGTAATCTGCTCAACTCTGAACGTATCCAGAATGCTTGCATTTATACATATATATAGGTATAAAACCAAGTCCTGGGAATATTAATGAATTCTGTCTCACAAAAATCACTTTTTAACAGGTATGTGTTGTGAAGGAGACAGTGAAGTGACCTGCACAGTGCCTGACAATATAAGCACAAGCTATACTTCAATCTAAAAGACTGACCTTGGTTTAATCCTCATTGTAAGGCCTTACTTTGCTTCCAAAATTCCTTCCCTCCTCCTGGAGCTGCAGTTCCACCACCACCTTCTGTAGCCTGATGAAATGCAAGCTACATATAGACACATGCAGTCTATCTGCTGGTTTGTGACCATTGCCTAAAGAAATGTGACTTCAAATTTTAGTGTCTTGTGGCTGTCAGGGCAACTCACCCTGCTCACATCAGAGAAGGGGCACTTCCCACTCATAGGAATCTTGCTTTATTTGAGGAAGAAATACAGTGTGTGAATAAGAAAAAAAGAGTCCTCTATTTCTCTTTAGCTGGTAAATGCAGGATTTAACCTAACAAACACTTCTCTAGGGTAAGGACATCATCCTCTGTTGCTGTTTTTCTGTTGTTTCTTTGGGTTTTTTAAAACCACAAGGTTTCTCTTCCCCTCTCTTTCTCACATATTCAAGATGAAAGAAGCTTCAGTGAGCACACCTACCAGTATTCCAATTTATTCAGCAGCAACCCCTGTGGACTGCTAACAGCAGACTGCGATTCTGCTTGGATTACAAGGTGTAGATAAGAAATTTCATCCTTAATCTATCACTGTGAATGTCAGTACTGGAACGACTTCTACCTATGAGAAGTCATGCAGGGGAAAACACTGATTTGAGGGGGTGGGGAGGGAAGCTTGTGAGGCAAAAGGTAGCAAAAATAGAGAGAACACCGCCCATTAAAAGCTCTACATGCAAGTGCATGGGGAGGTAAGTGGGAAATGAGGGAATGAGACTAAAGACCAAGGTAAGTAGCACAGGAAAGTAGCAACAGAAAGGAAATTACCAGATTCCATGCAGAAGTTTTCAAACGCAAGGAAAATCTCACCTCCGGCATAATCTATGTCTTCTATTACACTGATCCCAGTGTAAAACAGCAGAGATGTTTTGAGACCTCAGTAAATGCTGATGGATACTACTACATTACAGCCATGATCAATAAATCTCAAGTACATAATAATGGAGCCTCAAAGCCTTCACATACAGAGCTGTCAGTAAACTGGGACAATATTACAAATAGACAACAAAGGATAATGCAAAGATTGCAAAAATGGAACAACACAGAGACAGGTGAATTTCTCAGAGGATGGAGTGGAAGGAAAAGATGAAAAAGGCTGCAAGCTATTTAGACTTAAGTGATGGAGAACATCGATAACCACACAACTGGTTTATGTGATGGGGGATTCAGGAATGGCAAGAGAAAATGGTGAAAGAAATAAGACAATCTGGCATTAATTTTTCTTTTCCTTTTTACAGGAACCCCTAGGAGTGACTCCATCACTACGCTTCGCTACAGTCATCATCCACAATTAAAGTCTCTGCCCACTCAGGTTAAAGAAGACCCATTAATAATTTAATCACAGAAACAACATTTCTATGTGCATATAAAGGACTCCTTTGATTTTGCTAAAGGTACTTCCTACTTTTATGCTATTTCCATGCCTGGCTATATGTCTGGCAGATATGGCACACAGTTACAAACATGTACAATGGGTCATTCATGTTAGAAAAGACAAAAAAAATTTGCCTTTTAAGCCAGCAGAGGTTAAAACAAAATTTGGAAAATTGTATTTTCAACCAGCTCTACTCCTGGAATGTCCAATATTATAACCCAAATACAGACACATGATTGATTATTCTCTTCTTCCCAAGCTTACTTACTGCTTTTCACAGTAGGCAGATTCCTTGCTCCGCAGTAAATAACTTGAACATAGCAAAGCAAAGTTTATACCCTGAGAAGTGTTGTTTGTTATTAATGATACGCTTTCTAACAGCGTTAGACCTTTCAAAGCGATGGTGTCGTGGTTTAAACCCAGCCACGCATCTCGTTCACTCACTCAACCCCCCTTTCTTGCCCTCCCCTGCTTCTAGAGGGATGGGTAGGAGAATCAAAAGAATGCAACTCCCACAGGTTGAGATAAGAACAGTTTAGTAACTAAGGTATAACACAAATCACTGCTGCTACCACCAATAATAATAATGATAAAGGAAATAACAAGGGAAAAGAATACAGCATCTTACCAANCAGTTTAGTAGGTATAACACAAATCACTGCTGCTACCACCAATAATAATAATGATAAAGGAAATAACAAGGGAAAAGAATACAGCATCTTACCAACCACCAACAGATAACTCACAACACCCCAATCCAACTGAGCAATGACCAAACCTCCTCCAACCCCCCAAAGAACTTGCCCTTCCAAGCAACTTTCCATTACCTCCCTGGGCATGACGTGCTATGGCATGGAATACCTCTTTGGTCAGTTTGGGTCAGGTGTCCTGTCCCTGCTTCCTCCTGGCCTCCCCTCCTCCCTGGCAGCGCATGAGTCTCACAAAGTCCTTGGTCAGAGTAAAACATTTGAGCAGTAACTAAAAACATTCCTGGTATCAGTTTTGTTCCCAACTGAAAATCAAAACACAGCTGCACCAGCTACTATGAAGAAGAAAAAATGACTGCTACTGCTAAACCCAGGACAGATGGGAAAGGGAAAAATCAGGAAGCTGCACAATCAGCTTCTTCAGCTGTATCCCAAACCCATAAAGTTTGATCTGGACTGCTTAAGTAAGCCAGGAGATCAGCTTAAAGATTAAGAATAGGGAATAAACATAGTTAAAGAATAGTTACAAGAGATCTTAGGGAAAATATTTTAAAAAGGATACTAAATGATTGCAGGAACCAACCTACTTCAGCATTAAAGACTACACAGGTAACAAAGACGAATAAAAGGACAAAGTTCTGAGGTACTGAGAATAAAGCACCTAATAAACTGGTTATTTAGAAGGTAACTCTCACCAGGAAAACAACAATAACACAGTCAAAAGCAGGAGCTACAAACAGCAGGAAAGTGTAACAGGTAAAATGCTGACGCAGGCTGAGAAAAAAAGCTGCTCAGTTTCCACACAGAACACAAACAGCCTTCACAAACTGGCTCTTTTAAACACGCTGACACAACTGACACTGGGAAGTTCTGATTTGCGGCCGGCTTAGAACAGCCACATGAAAGAACTCAGCACGCCTGATGAGAGAAGTAGTGCATCGCTCTACGCCTCGCATGCGCAGGACTGCACTCAGCCAGGCGGGTGGGGAAGCTTCTGCACGGAAGATGACCTTCCGTAGGCTCATCGGCAGCAAACAGAGACTTCTCTCCTCCGCCATCGCTTGTCCCTTCCCTCCTTGCTGCTCTTTGCCCGTAACTTTATTATTTCCTGCCCTGTCTCCAGAGAGTTAATTTCGGCTCCATGGTACGGTCCCATGTGTGCTGCCCAATAACAAACCGCCTCCTGACTAACGTACTTAGTTGCTGGGTAGAAACTACTCTCTTGCCTCCGTAACGCCACTGCGTTGCCCCGCCCCGGCTACTAGAAGGGGCGGGGAAGGAGGGTTTGAATGACAGGACTTTTGGTGGGCGGGACAAGAGAAGAGAGCCAATAGCAGCTGCGAGTAGCTTTGATGACCAGGGCTCCTAACCAACCGAATTGCGGAAGCTAAAGGAGGCGGGGCGCTCGGTTGCTAGGGCCGCGTTGTTGCTAGGGAGGCCGAGTGTGGTGGTGGTGGCCGTCGTCTTCCCCGCGCTGGGGCCATGGTGAAGCTCGCTGCCAAGTGCATCCTGGCAGGTGAGTCCGGCCCGCCCGGTCCCATCCTCCCCGCTGGCTACAGGGGCTTAGAACAGGCCCTGTGGGGTCTGGCGAGGCCAGCAGCGGGGCGGCGCTGGGACTCCCGGGCCCCCTCAGGGTGGTGGCGGGCCGAGGTCGGGAGGAGGCCTGTCTCCTCTCGGCCCCTCGTCGAGGGGTAGCCCTGACGGAGAAAAGGGGGGAGGAAAGAGGCGACAAGTGGGGCGGGGACCTCAGCTCCTTCGGTAACGGTGGAAATCGTGTTTCTCTTTACCTGCCGCTTATCCTCTTACTCCTATGGCATGTGGAGAATCATGAGATGTGCTCAGGGAGGGTGTGAAGCATAGCTGGACCAGCTGAAAGGCATGGATCTGAAAAAAAAGAAAACGAAAGAAAGAAAGAAAGAACGAAAAGCAAAGGAAGAAAGAAAGGAGAAGAAAATAATTTTTAAAAAAATGTATTTTTACAGTGTGGGAAGGTGAGCTGAGGATGAGGAGTGTGAAGGGAGCAGGGTATACAGCAGAGGCAGAGTTCTGCCTCATGCAAGGAGACTCCCCTTGTGCTGGAAGGAAATTCAGATCAGAAATAGGGATGATTCTGAGAATCAAAGCGTAGAAGGATGAAGCATGTGTGCTTCAGAAAGATGTCTGTTTTCCTCGTGCAAACTGGAGGTTAACCTGAAACAAAGTGAGGTGAAGACACTGGACTATTTAGTCAGGATGGATTATCGAGTTGCTGGAAATAACTACATCTAACTGTTAACGCTGCAGAAAGCAAGCTTGTCCTTCCATCCCCTGCCCCCACACTGAAGCACTGTGCAGCCTCAGCCAGAAGCACAAATCCATAAAACTGTTGTGTGTGGACAACTCCCAGGTTTAACTCTGCTCCAAACCTGTTTTCTTTAATCCTTTTTTTTCCCCTTTAAGCCTCAGAAGCAACTAAGCATCAGCTTGCACAAAGCAAAAGTGTGATCTTTAGCAAATGCAAAAGAATTAAGCAAGAATTAATCTCCCTTGCACCTCTTTTGACAGCTACTGTGGACAGCATGAGCATCTTGCCTGTCTTCTAGATTTGAAACTTGCACATCATTTCCAATCTGAAAGTTGCCATGTCCCAACACGTAGGCTTTGCTGAAGTCTTTCAGGTTTTGTTGTTCAAGTGTTATCAAAGGCCCATTCCACGACCATTTTTAATTCACGCAGGTTTTTTTTTGATGACCCAGTTATGTGCTTTAATCCTCACTGGGTTTGAAGCCACCTTCTCAATTCTGTTCACAACACAAACAACAGAAAGGTCCTGTCCCATATGTAGTTCTCCTAAGTGCTACAATAATATCCATGTATTATTAAAAATACATTTTATTATAAATAACAAGTAAATGAGGCAAAATAATGTAGTGAAAGAGATGTAAGAGATAGGTAACCGCAACAACCTAAAGAGAGCAAGAAAATGCAATTACATAGGTAGAAACTGAACCATTAGAAACTGAACAAGGAACTCTTGTGTACCTATGGAAATGGTTATGAAGAATAGATTGGCTCATAGTATTGGGATCTGCACCAAGGTCAAAGAGAACAACAGGGGGAAAGGGCTTTTATTAACAAAAGGGAGACTATTAACTTGACAACAGAAAGCAATTCCTGTGTTATCTCAAGGGTAATTTACAGACACCCCTTAAAAAATACTGTTGTTTGAGCTGACCATGGAGACACTGAAAAGGTTTTCATTGTAGAAAGACAGTTGGGGGTAGCAGGCATTTTAGAGACACACTACAGTTCCTGGCAGAATAACAGAAATATGGATGGAATAAATATTGTGGGATGCAGTACTGGCAGATGAGACCAAACTAAATGAAAAGGGCAAGGAAACTTATTTTGGGAAAGTGTAGTGATGTAATGGGCTAAGAGGGTGGAAAATAAGAAGAGAGAAAGAACAACTGTGGGTGTCAAACTGAAGAAAGGCACCACGTTAATTGAGAATTTGCACTGGATGAGGTTGCCGCAGTTCGAAGCAATGCATGCTTCTCTATCTCATTTTACAAAGACAGATCTAATTGTCTATTGAAATACAGAATAGCTTCTACTCAGAACAGAGTGTTGTCTTCAGCACAAACTTGAACTGATCAGGGAACAAACAAGCTGACTTACCAGATTTTCTTGTCTAAATATTATGAACCCAACTCAGCTCAAAGTAAGCAAGCATGTTAAAAATGTTTAAACAAGAACTACATTTGGTTAATGCATCAAAAAAGCTGTAATAAGGTCAAAATGTAGCCCTTTTTGTATTTATTTATTAACAACATAATATAAAAGACTGGTATTCCAGGCTTGGCTGTTATGAGCATTCCTTTAAGGGTAAAGCTAGAACCACTGAGGTATTTAGTTTGTGTTTCCTGTCCTTTGAACTATATCCAGGTTAGTGAGATAGTATGTGAAGAGAGGAAAGCCCTTTGGGAACATTAAGTCTTTGTTTTGCAAGGATTATGCTATTTTTCATGGAGTGATATGGGCATATATGAATCCTCTAGTTCTCTGCCATTGCACTGGATCTTACGCAGCAGGTCAAAGCAGGCAGCTGCCAAGATTACCTGAAGTGTTGTGCAAGCCATACCAGAAAGCCTTGCTCTAGAAGAGCAAAAACTAAAGCTCCTTGGTTTTCCTTCCATACAGGGATGAATCAGCAGGCTCTTTCTCTCCAGCCAAGTGACATTTGCTTCTGTTAGGCTCAGGATGCAACTAATGAGCCACCAGCAGCATTGAGTCAGCAAAAGTTGCTCTCTTAGCAGGGTCAGCAAGAAGAGTTCATTGAGGAATGTTACCAGTTTAAACAGCTTTGTAGTGTATAAATGACCTGTCTCTTCACTAAACTCAGTATATAATACAGATTTGAATCTGGGGAAATGGGTAGTCTAAGGAGAGGAAATAGCCTCCTATGCAGCCCAGTCTTGCTTATCACATTGTGTTTTTCTTTGCATGATAACATCTCTGGGAATTTTTCTTAGTTAAAGACTATAGGGTAGACATGAATTTTAGAACAAACAACAGTTTCACCCTGAACTGGGAGGCCTTTACTGTTGTTCATAGAGCAGAAATTTGATGTCAGCACCAGTATGCATAGTCACAATATTAATTTCCTCACATGGGTAGTAATTTTTAGGTTGTTTTATGCTTCTTGTGACAGTTGTCTTGCCTGTATTTACAGTTAGAGCATCCAAATTCCTGTGGCATATGGTAGTAACAAAACTGAGGGAAAATAAAATTCTCCAAGACAAAACAGAAATCTTTTATGGTTTTGGGTTTGCAGGAGATCCAACTGTGGGAAAGAGTGCTTTAGCCCAGATGTTCCACACTGATGGGGCTCATTTTCAGAAGAACTACACACTGGTAAGCGTACAATGGGCTCAAACATTCTTTGAAGTTGCATAAGAAAACTAATAAGGTCTAGAACAAAATGAGTAATATGATTTTAAGTAAAGGCATGTAAGGGGGGGGTTCTTACAGGATTTTCTTTCTCTTACACCTTGAATTCTGAAGAGAAATAATTGAATATTCTGTCTTTACATTATGCAGATGCTGCTTTTGAAACTTAATGCAGAATAATTTAGTTAATTTTGTAATTTTCTTGCTGAACCAATGTTTTCGCAAGCTTTTGTGGTGTTAGAGAGCTTCCCCCTTTAGGGAGTGCTCTATGAAAAAGCATTGCTGAAGGAGAAAGCTTTTAATTCCAACTATTAAATGTGCGTGTGGACAGTGCACTTATCACTATGCAAACACGAAGATGTGCTGCATAGCCCCAAGATAATTATAATCTACAGAAACTGTTCCCAGATGAAGAGGATACAGTTTGCAGTCTTTCAGTGTGAGAATCAATGGTGATGACTAATCAGAAGCAGGATAAAAATAAAAGTAAATATAAGTAAAGTAAAAAAAGGAAAATATGAGTGTAGAAGAAAAAAAAAACCCCATACTAAAGATGTTTATTCATTGAAATAAAGATGGAAACCAGAATTTAAGGATAGAAATAGAACAAACAAACAAGCTACAAAGCAAATTGAGATAAAAGGTGGAAGAGGCACAAATAACCTCAGTCCCATATGCTAGCTGATCACATGGTTGGTGCAGAACTATCTAAGGTGTGTTTTCCAGCAGCAGTAAGATAGTCAATGTTGCCCTGCAGATTTCAGCTAATACTCTTCGCTGTATATAAGCAAATCTCTGGATGTTGGTGTTTGTCTGGGTTTTTTCCCCTATCTAAGCAAATCTATGTGGCTTTGACATGTAGGTAGGAGTGTGTTACCAGAGTTGTGAGGAGTATTGCTGAGTTCCCAGCAGTCTATGTTTGATGGAATTGTAATGATTCACTAGAATTGCCTCAGTCCAATGTGTAGTTGCTATGCAGTCGGACAGGCTTTTAAAAACTCTTCTGATCCTTGTTTTCCTGATTCTTTTTGACAGACAACGGGCATAGAACTGTTGGTGAAGGCTGTATCAATTCCAGAGACAAGTGATAGCGTGGTGAGTTTTTATGTGACATAAATTGGGTCAGAAAGAGACATCCAGAGCTCAAACTTCACTTCAGTCTCACTCTGATGAAAGATTGCTCTGCATGTTCATAGGGTCGTTATTTTGCATTAAGGAAATGAGGCTGATCATGAACAGTTGCTGATACTCCAGTTTTAGTTTAATGTTAAAAATATGAGGTTTACATATTTGTGTCCCAACATGACAATTGAAACCAAAGCTGTTGCCATCTTTCTTAGGATTCTGTTCTGGCTTTTGGGACACTCAGGTTTAGTTCATGTTTCTTGGAACTACAGAGGTTATAACTTAATTGTTATTTTTCCTTAATGCCATATATTCCCACTAGTGGAATGTGGACCACATGTATAATTCTGTATAAATAGTGCAGGTTACTGTCCCACTCTACATACTCTGTTTCCAGTTGAGATGGAAACCAGACTTGGGGCTTGGAGGTAACTCTTTTATTGATTATACGTAAAAAATAACTGTTTCTTTTCTCATACTATCTGAACTGGAGTGTTCTCAGTGTGGGGAACTTGTCCCTTAGGCACATGAAACTGTTGTACTGAACAAAATGCAGGAGTTACAAGCTCTGGTATTTACTTTCTAAAGTCTTCCCTACACTGCATTTTCCTACACTGGCAAGAGCCTTCTTTCTGCTTCCGTTTTCAGGAATTTTTCATTTTTGACTCTGCAGGAAAAGATCTATTTTCTGAAGTGCTGGAGAAACTGGTAAGTCTTATGTAACAGTCCTCTTCTTCCAAAGAAGCACTTTTGCTTTGAAGATCTGAACTTCCCAGTCTGGCAGATGTAGCAAACTTTGTCTTCAGTGTAAATGGGAGCAATTACCTCAGTTGCCAAAGCATCCTGTTCTTCCTGTCTAAAACTTATAAAAGTACTAGAATACTTTCCAGAGGAAAGAAAGCAGAAAGTCATTCACTTTTCTTAAAATAAATAAATAAATAATAAAGGGATGCTTAACTGAGACTCTCTGTGTACTGTCAGTTGAGGTTATCTTTATTTCTTACAGAAACATCTACTTTGCTGCTACTCCAACAGTGGGGTGGTTTTTTTTTGTGTTTCAGAGGGGTGTTTGATCCAACAGGACTTACTCCTGTCCTTGAGCATAATATTGCCCTTGTTTCTCTCCTTCATGCATTTGTGTCCTTACCTGTACAGTTCTCCATTGTGTTATCTCATTTTGAGGGGTAGAATCAATTAAATGATGAAAGGTTTCATAAGATGGCTAAGTCAACCTAATGAGAAAACTAACAAAATTCACTACTCTACAAGAGGCAATCCCACTTTTGCCCTTGCACTAGGTCTGGTTCACAAGAGACCCCTCTAGAAGCTGGCTCAGCTTCTCGAACTGGAAGAAAACCTTTCTACTTTTTTTCTCTAGGATTAATTTTGTGCTTATTCAGCATGCAGAATCAGCTTCCCCAGGGATCAGATGAGTGCCAGAGCTGATACAAGTAAAGGAGCGGGACCGTGCAAACAGGAATGGGGAAAGAGAGCAAGGCCACCTCTCCCAGTGCCAGCTACCCATTTAGTCTGCTCCACTGAAATGTGAAACCTCAGCCAGGGCATAGGATTCCTGTATGTTAGGCTTTTTATTTTTGTCTTAGCATCTGTGTTTGCCGTGTTTACGGACTGGCTGTTGACCACATCAGTTTCATTAGAACCGACAATGTTCCTTTCTTGCTGTGCAGTGGGAGCAACCCAACGTCCTGTGCCTTGTGTATGATATCACTAATGAGCAATCTTTCAACAACTGTGCCAAGTGGCTGGAGAAGCTGAAGGCTCAAGCAGCTGGGATGCACATCCCAGGTGAGAAAGGGTGTGGTGATTCTTGTTATCTGCTCTCCTTTCCTATGACAGCAGTTTTCCCCCTTGAGATGTAGGGCATGCCTTCTCTATTTGCTTTTATCGAAAAGCAGACAAGGTATTAATATGTTTCCATTGTGGAACTTTTTCTAGGTACTTCTAGACTATTCTCCATGTCTCTGACTTTTTCAGCTACTTCTGGAAATGTTCCAGCAGCTATTGCTAGCAAGTCAGCATTTCTGGGGGGTTGTTTTTCTTTTGTTTTTTTTTCTGTAGGTGTTTTAGTGGGGAATAAAACAGACCTCGTTGGTCGTCGAGTTGTGGAGCAGAAACAAGCACAGGAGTGGGCTGCGAAACATGGCTTGGAATACTGTGAGATGTCAGTGGTGAGTATCTGCTCCTTTCACCATCTGTGAAAGTGGGTCTTTGTAAAGTTCTCTTTCAGGTAAAGAAAGATAATTGGGGTCTCCTTTCCATTTGTCATCTAACTTACCTTCAATTTTAATATCTTTTGTGAAGCAGAAATAGTCAAATGCTTATTCCATCTGTGATTCACAACTTTCTTATTTCTTTACAGAAAGAGATGAAAAATTTTGAGACCCCTTTTCACATTCTGGCAAAGTCATTCCACCAACTGTACAAAGAGAAAGTGGAAACCTTTCACTCAGTAGCTTGAGGGCTGTGACTGGCATGACTTATTTATCTCTCAGCTTGTTCTAGTGGTGAGAATCCTGCAGGATGGAATACAAAGTGAAGGAAAGAGATGAGCTATTCGCTTCTTCATGGTCATCTGGTAATTCAAAATAAACTAGAAATAAGTAAGTGGAAAGACACTACTCTGCAGTTGCTACCTCAGCATTCCTTTCATGTCCTCTAACTTGGTTCTGTGCTCACTGAAAGTCTTCTAGGTTGGGGGAGGCGGGGAGTAAAAGGGGAGGGCAGAATGGAAATAACCAGCTCTTTGCTTTGATACTGTCATGTGTCTTCCCTGAACAGACTTCCTGCTGCTACAAGGGAGGATTTAGAGGTTTGGAGAAGGAGAGAGGAAGCTGACAGGATGTTTTTCAACTTAAGCAACCCAGCATATGTTGCAGGGCAGGACAGATTTAGCCCTGATGCTTGAAAAGCATTTTCAGTAGGAGGCCTACGCCCTAAAATCAACACATGGAGACCGAGATATGTGGGAACTAAACTGGTTTTAGGTGTTCTTCTAGGAGTACCCAGTATTTGAGGCCTGTTTTAACGGCGTTACCCTTATCAGTTGTAGGACTGATACGCTGATGACTAATATGTGCTTGTGACTTCCAGAATCTGGTTCTTTTCTTCAACGTGGCTCGTTTTCAGTGCTTGGTAGGAACTGTCTTGCATCTGTATCGCTGTCAATTGGTAACGCAGTGCCCTCTGCTGGTCCCAGGTCACAGGACTTCTCAAGGAGCTACCTCTCTAGAGGCAAGCAGGACTTCCTACAGGCATATCCAAGCTGGCTGATCTGCAAAATGGGGTCAGATAGGAAGAATATCTTATTCTAAATACGAGTCCAACATTCGAAACAAATTCTCTTTTCTTCTTCATGTGTTTTTCATCTTACATGGTTTTGTGTCATTTTCTGTTTTGTCAGCTGAAATCAGCAATACCATGCTCTTACTAGGCTCAGACTAGAATGAGAGTCCTCTTTGTTGTTAAACTTCCCCTGCTTGTCTTCCAATTTGGGATTAAAGACCACGATTTTGATGCTAGTGGAAACAGGGCTAAGGAAATTAAATGAAAGACAGCCCAGCTAAGTTACCGTGGCTCAGCCATGTCTGGCTAGAAGTTTTTTATCAGGAAGGGTAAAAGCTGATAGAGAGCTGCTTTTCTGTGGGAAGTACTGATGTTGCATGTGTAACAGTCTTTTTGCTAATGCAGTATGTGAAAGCATCTGTGGTCAGCTACTGCCTTGTAACAGCCTAACACTGAGAAGGTCAAAACTGTAACTTTCTTTTCTCCCAGATTATGTCAGCCTCCCTTGGACATGGGAGACTGAATTTTGTACTCATAAGTACTACAGTGATTTTTTTAGGCAGGATTTTCATGAATCTGTGTTTCAAGACTTTTATACATGCATTTTATAACCATATTTATGCCCAGTGCCAGGAAAAGTACATTGGATTGAATGTAAGAAATATGACTGCAGATGTTGTAGCAGAGTTTATGAAGCACTTAAAGAATCTGGAGGAGCAGCTGGACTTATTTCACTGGTAACTGTGTGTTTATGCTGGGAATTAGCTAGGGAGCATGAATACCAGCTAAAGAGGTTAACTAGGAGCTCAGTCCAAAAGAAAAGAAGATGTGTAAGTTCTTGTGCTAAAAGCCACCTCAAAAAATGACAGAACCACCTGGGAAAGCTCTTGCTTCCTCTAAAGAAGGAAGGACTCCTCTATGGGCTTAGGGTAACTAGAAGACTCACTCTTTTTTGAGTTGGATTAGCATTACTGGCATTTGTATCTTACATGGGTTGTCTTGTTAACCCTGGAAGGTGTCTGTTGATTTCCATGGGCTGAGTAGAGTCTCTGCTGATACCTTTGACTGTTAAGACTATTAGGAATGAAAGTTATTTTGGATGCTGTGCTGATCTAGTTAAAGAACTAAAGAAGGCTTGATTTGATTTGGTAGCTCATTTCCCCTGGCTCTATTGATGATGTGATTACAGCACAAGACAGATACTTTTTCATATTGAAAATAGCATGCCAGGTGTGTATGCCAGCTGTGACGTGGTATATAGGGGGAATGAATGCCTTGGGAATGGGTGATGAAATGAATCCTATGCAGTCTTTAACCAGGGAGTTCAATCTCTCTGCACCAGAACGACCTCCCATAACTTCAAATAAACAGTCTAAATGCACCAGTAAGATGAAGATGGGTGTATGCTGTTTTATTAAATGAATGCAAAAGCTGGAGGATCTCATTAAGGGAATGCTTGCAGTGGTGATTTGTGATTTATAGGGGAGCTGCTTTTGAGAGGTTAGTGAAGAAAAATGCGTCCCATGCAGGGAAAGATGTATTGCCTGAGAGAGGAAATGTATGATCTAATTAGCTAGCAGTAGGGATTCACCCACTGCCCCTTTCCCTCTTCTCACAGGCCATGACTAGAATTAGAAAAGAGGCTATGTCTAAAGCATGTTTCCCAACTTGCTTTTACAGGACTATTTCAAGCACTAAATTAATGTCCTTCAAAATGGTGTGTTTGACAATAACCATCTCAGTCTTTCCAAATGCATTTTAAAAGCATCATATATTGTCCTTCCTGGCTAATGTACTATATAATACCAGTGTAGTGCAGGTGATGCTTGTTGCTATTTTGTTAGCTTATGCATGACCTTGTTGTAGATACTAATAGTGAGGAGTGGGTAGAAGACCTGGGAGCCAGATACGGGAATGCTGTGGAAAACAGTTTTGTGTCTGAAGGAGCTTAGGGTAGCAACTAGGTGAGATGGATGAGTTAGAAGACTGAAGTAATTATTAAGTTTCTCTTACTATGTTCAGTAACTGTTGTGGCCACATCTGTAGAGTGTGAACTCATGTTTGCTGCTTATAGCCTTTGCATCGCTCTGAATTACAGACACTGTGGAGAAGAGTAGGATAAAGGCAGGAAGCTGTCTGCTGACCAGGAAGCTTCTTGTCGTGTTACAGCTCCCCTATTTTGTCCAGCTGTGCAGTGCTGCAGGTGCTCAGCATGGGTGTTACAACTCAGAAGAGACCCAGCTCAACCAGAACTGAAATTTCAAAGGAAGTGGGAGGAAACAAAAAAGCCTTTAATTGTTTTTCAGTGATACATTGTCCTTCCTGTTCCCACTTGCTTGTTTGATTAGACAAAACCATTCTTTTCTCCTGGGAGTCCCTCCCTCTTACCTTTCCTTTGGTCCTTGTGGTTCGGCTGCACAGTATCCCTGTTATACTTGTGCCCTGCTTTACTTAGCTTGATACATCACCAGCTGATTTTTTTTTTTTACCCTTCTAATTTCTGCATTATCTATTCCCAAGGCTGCAAGACATTTCTTCTTAGAGAGATTAATAGATGAAAGAAAACAGAAGTGGAGTTTTTAGTCAAATTGTCTTGGAAAAAAGAACTTTAAGGAGCTGACTTTCTGAAATTTCACTGGGAATGTGTCTGTGTAAAGTTGTCATGTTAAAGATGCTTCAATGGTTTTGTTTTGTCTTGCCAGACATATTCTGCTGTGGAGTGAAATGCAGGATATCAAACTCCAGAAAGATTAGGTTTTATTGTGCAAGTTAATAGGAATTTCAAAGCTGATCATACTGTGATAAGATCTGTTCAGTTGTAACAATAGAGTGGTCACTGCTGTTCATAATAAAGCATTAAATATACTGAAATGGGGCTGTCAGAACAGTTTTTTCTATAGAGACTTAAAACTTAAGAAAGGCCATCTTTCAGAAAACTGATCTGATAAATGACACCATTTTGACCAGGGTTATTTCTGATATAACTCCAGTGACTTAAAGGGCTGGATTTAGTCTTTTATGCCAATTGGCTCCCCTGGGTAAGCTTCATTTCTTTACCCACTATACATCTTGGACCGATCTGACCTGATAGCAAAAGACACATGATGTTGTTGAAAATGAAATACTGCCTTGGGGCAGAAGGATAAACTGTGTGGCCTCCTGAGGTCCTCCCAGCAATACTTTCTATAATTCTATTAGATTAAGTGGGGAACGAAGTAGCGTGGAAAGCACAAAACAGGCTAAGTCATAAACTAGCAATTAAACTGGGAGCTGGGCTGGGCTAGGGCAGAACACGTACAATCTATCCCAATTAAGGGCTGTATCTCAAGAGAAACAAGGAGCCTGACGCAGGTGCTGACAGCAGGGAAAATGCTGCGTTTCTGTTCTGGAGGCAGCAACTGCTTTCTGCTGGTGCTTAAACAGATCCATGGGGGTCCATACCCTGCTCAAGGCTCTGCTCTGCTTTTAATAAATGCTGTATGTATGATGTTCAGGTGGCAACTGTTTGCAGTTGTCTCGTCTGCCTGTAAGACGCCAGCAGTGCAATGGCAGAGTATCTCCTAGCAGCAGAAAGACATTCCTATTCTTGACACCTGCGTGAGGGGCCCCCCCTCTGCCCATGCAGTCATCGTCAGTCCTTTTTGTAGCTCATATCCACTTCTTAATGGAGAATACGCACTTCTGCGTGTCCTTAGGAAGTAATTTTCCTGTCTTGCTGCTGGTATTGCAGGGAAGCTGGAGCTAAGGGACTTCTAGGACCTTCTGGAGCAGAGGTGGAGTCTGAGAGGGAGCTTTTCCAAGGGCCATGTTGGCCCCCGCAACATCTCTCAGCCTAAGGGCACATAATCTCTGTGCTGCTCTCATCCTATTTCCTCCTCCTGCTGTCATCTTGCCTAGAGAACAATGTCTTCTGTGCCAGTTGCCCTTGGCTCTGCTGACCCGGAACAACAATGCTTGGGGGAGGGAGAAAGAAGATTGCTACTCGATCTCAACTCTTTTCAGGGCTCTTTAGCTGTTGTTCCTCCCAATCAAAGTCACTGGAGAGATGGGGATGTTGCTCAGCCTAGAGTGCAATTTTCTGGCAGAAGACCCCCAGCTGAGTCCTGGCAGCCTGCTCTTGGCTCTTTAGAGCTTGCTGCAGTGTAACTTTCACAGATACTGGCTGTTCTGGAGAACAGACTTGGAAGTTTGGTGTTGATTTTGTTTGTTTGATTTACTCCTTGGGGGTCTTTCTCTCATTCCTCTGTCACAGCTTCACATATTTCCTCCCCTAGAGCTGTTTGTCAAGAGAAGCCTGGAATCGCTCTCTTTCCTGGTCTCTGAGATCAAATCCAAATCTGGCAATGTTGAAAAGGGAAATGTGACAGAGCCTACATGTCAAGCTGGGGTCAGGGATGGGGTCACTTTTGATGAGTTTCCCTCCAGCCAGATCTGCATCAATTGGAGAAATGTGGAGCCTGTAATCTTTCTGCACAAGTACTGGAAAAATGCACAATATGAGAGCTTCAAGTTAGGGACAGCAAGCAGAAAGCTGAAAGAGTAGAAATGATCAACTGCTGTGTCCCAAGCAGGGGACAAGCAGGAGCAGTAGGGGAATAGGAATAGGTAGGAAAAAGCAGGGTCTGTATCCCTTCATGAAGAACCCGAAGGATTTGCTGAGGCAGAGTTGGGGGGTGGGAACACCTAAGGCTTTTCTCAGCTTGTAGAGTGATGTATGAAAATAAAGTGGGAGGAAAAGTAGTTCTTGTATGAGCCATTGAGGGGAAATGAGGATACAGGGCAGAGGTGGGTAATGCTGCAGGTGGGAGGGCAGGTAAGAATTAATAACCAAACAGAGATTTTCAGGGTGAAGACCTTGGGGCCAAGGCCAGTTTGGGGAATTCGGAGCAACTAAGAGTAAGGTCAGTGATAGCCATCAGTTTAGGTTCAAGATGTAGGACATGCATTAGAACAAGGCAGGATGAGTTAAAGGTTGCATGAGATCAGGGTTCGATAGGGCAGTAGCAACAATCCAGAATGATAAGCCTATGAGCACTATGGGAGATAAGAACAGCAAGCTGCGATACTGTGAGGAGCAGTGGCTGGAGAAGCCACAAAAAATAGAGAGAGTAAGCTAAGGACACCATCAGGCTGCCAGAGTGGAAGCGTGTGAAGAGATGCTGGAAATCCAGATTGAGTACAGTTCTTCAGAGGGGATTTCTGAGTGGAGGGAAATAGACACCTACAGTTGTTACCCACACATCTTTGTAGCATTTAAAACACAAATTAGCTCCAGCACTAGCTCAGTTTTCTTTTGCCAGAAAGTGGGGTGATCTATTCTTGTCTAAACCTTTCTTTTTTGAGGGGAGAGGGATGGGAATGACTTAAACTTATGCCTAATTGTGCTGCAGCACCCTGACTACATTATGTTCATCCATTCAGGGAACAGAAAGAGAACCTGCACCTCACCCAAGCAAGCAGAAGTGCCCCCTACAACTTGAGCATCAACATCCCACAATGAAAACTTCACAGTCAGTTCATACAGCAGAAGATCTCCCCAGAATATCAGTATTTAACCTCAAGCAACAGAAAAATACAATGTGTATGAGATCAATGTAAAGCAGATAGAAATCACTGGTGAATAGAAATACCTACAATAAAAAATGCCTTCCGCTCTGCATGGCAGGAATCTCTTTTCTGTGTTGGTTTCCTTTCTCTGCTTTTGCTAAACTATTTTGACTCCTGTGAAGCATCACTCTCAGTCTGAGCTGGGCATGGCCACTGTGTGTTGTTTCTAGGGCTTTTGGGTTTGTGATGTTTGGTGGCTTCAGTCTGGGTGCCGCAAAACTGGAAGTTTTGACATTCAGGTTGCAGCTGAAGCATCAGACATAAAATCAGCTTGTAAGGACAGCAGAACAGAGTATCTAGGAAAGATGTCTTGCAGGGTTAAGATAATGCTTTTCAGTGCTGTTGTCAGCAGAGAGAGATCAGGCTGCAATGAATGAACATGAAAATGTTAGCTGGGGAAGGAACACTGGCGGGTTTGGAAACAGGTAGCAAGGTTGGGTAACAACAATGTGGGTTTCTTGTAACGGAGGTAAATGAAGAGGAAAGGATTCCTCTGCATTGTCCATGCCTCTTGCCTTTTTTTCCTCCTGACTGTCTCTGCACATGAAGGTCTTGCAGCTATTCATCCTCATGACTCTGCTTACCTCCCATGTGAACAGCCCTCCCCATTACCATAATACTGCTTAGATCCCCCTTTCCATGTACTTTTCTTTCCAGGGTTATAAGCTGCTGTCAGAAAAAAAACCCACTGGTCTTGCTATCCACTACCATCCTCTCCTACCCCTTTCCTCTCTATCTGGTGCTAGGCTAGAGTTTGTGCCTTGTTCCCCTGGCACAAAACTGGACTGGTATAGGAGCAAAAGAGCTGTGCCCATGTTTGATGTGTGTCTCTGTATGGGTGAGGGGCATGTGAGGCAGGCACCCTTTCCTCCTTTTATTAGACAGTGCTCATTTATTATACCATCTGTTTTCCCAGTGCTGGAGATGATGCTGGGGATATGTGACTTGGGGCACTCAGGCAGAAACTGGCCTGCACAAGGCCGGCCATGTGTTTGCCTCCTAGCAATGCAGCGGTCAGCAGCAAATTCTTTGCTGCTGCCTCCTCTCAGTATGGGAGAGAGCAAGTGTGGGCCTGGGTGTGTAGGAGACACAAAGAGATGAAATGTGCAAAAGGGGGGCAAGAATGGGAGAGGGACTGGAGTACACGTGTATCAGCTGGAGAAAACTGTGGAGACAGACAGATGGGCAGAGTGGGGGAGAAGGAAAGAGGAATGGATTGTGGAGAGGGAAGGATAGAAGAACTGAGGGGAATGGACACACAGAAATGGACTGGTTGGGGGACAGGAAGAGAAAGGCTGTGAAGGAAAGAAAGGCAGATTTGTCTGGTGTGTGGTGAGGAGGTAGGTAGTCTGTGGGAAAGAGATGTGTATAAGCTAGGTACTACAGTAAAAGGTAAGTGTATAACTACAGAGATGGAGATAAACAGTGTGTATATCTGTGTGTGTTGGGGCATGTTTATATAGGCCTGTGTAAGGAGAGCTGAATCATTGGCAGTAAGGAAGAAGAGCCACAAGGAAAGAGGAGAGAGAAATAAAGCAGAGGAACAAAAGAGCAAAGGTAAAGATGAACCATGGGGAAAAGAGAGGCATGGGAAGGCACAGCAGCCCTTGCAGTACAAACAAGAACTGGGATCTGGCAGGGGAATGGAAGGGGACTCATGTGGGAAGGAGGGAGACTAACAGCATTCCTGTGTTTGTGGCTGAGCTTTTCTTACTGAGACCTGAGAGAAGATGCAGGGCAGAGATCAGAGCACAATTCCTCAGTACTGAACAGAAGCATTATTATGTGTTCAGGGCTCACTGTGAGCCCACAGAGAGACCCAGCGGACCTGGGAGTGTAAATGCCACTGTGCTAGTGCAGACGGTTTCCTGCCTGCTGAACTGCAGTGTGACCCTGAGCATCTGCAACCTGTGGATTGCCTCTTTCCAGTATACCTGCTTGACTGCTAGGAGCTGTTTAAGATGACAGCTCAGGCATTTATCTATCTTTTTCTCCCCCCTCCTCTCGCCCTTTTCCTCACAGTGTATTCAGAATGGAACAGGAGATATGAAAAAGCAGTGCTCAGATTCACAGGCACCTTCTTAATTCTACTGCCTTGTGTAACAAACATCACCTTGCTCTGCTGCCTGAGTCAACCTCCCCCCTTCCCTTTGACCATTTCTTTTCTCCTCTGTTCTTTTCTCTGCCTCTTTTCATCTCCTCCTTTCTCTCTTCCTTCAACTTTCTGTCATTTAAAATTCTTACTCCTCCCCGTAACCCCAACCCCCTTTCTCTGTTGTGTTCTAGACTCCCAGTTTACATGCCTCCCCTTGTTGTTGCAGCTTATTCCCTCCGGTTGCCCTGTTTCTTTTCTTCTGCTCCTTTTTATCTCTCCCCAGTTCCTCAGTCTCCTTCTGTCTGTGCCTGTCTGCCTGCTTTCCCTCACTCACTGTCTGTCTCTCTAGAATTGGGTTGTGAATTCTGTTGGCATCAGAGCAGGACAAACTGTAAAACCGAGGTTCCCGGAGGGCCAGGTTGTGATCATTTTATTTTTACAATGTCCTTGGATGTGTAAAGGTGTTTGTTTGAGGGGGAGGAGCAGTGCTTGCTCCATGTGGGAGAGCAGAGTGCAGGCCAGAACGAACGGAGCTTATCACTAATATAGGTCAGTCACAGAGAAGAATCCCAGTGGTCTGTGAAATAGAGAAGTGCTTTGTCTCTTCAGGCTGGCTACTGGAGAGGTGGCAACTGAGCCACTTTTCTTTGTTTATCCAACAGACACAGGAAACCTGGAAAAGTGCCCTGTCAAAGAGTGCAGCAGTGGCGAGCGTGGGAGAAGGATCAGCTCTGCACAGGGGTCTGCTCGTCTCCCAGCCACCCCCCTTAACCCAGGGAATAACCAGCCTGAGATTCCTTTCTGCTCTGAGCTGTCTTCTCTCATTCATGTTTGTATGTCCTTGTTACACAGTGGGGAGCACGGCTGCTTCTTCCCTCTGTAACAAGGATGCAGGGAGCTCCCTGTGCCTCTTACCAGACTTGCTCATTGTGTCAAAGCAGACAACAACAGAGAAAAATAATTAGAGAAGCCCAAAAGAGAACCATACCCCTGCATCCTTGGACGATGGGCTGGAGCATTTGGCCAGCCTCTGCTGGGGTTGGTGCTGCCAAGGAGACCTACACAGCCAGCAGTGAGGTATCACCAAGGACCTGAGCCTCATCTGGTGGAGCTGCATGAGCCAAGTGTACTGCTGGAAACTGCTTGCTCTGCAGTAGACTCCTCACTTCCCATATGATTCGTCACCATGTGAGTAAACTCTGCTTTCAGAACATTCCCAGCAATTTTCATAAGTGGTCAGTAGCTGCAGTGAATGAATGAATGAATGAAGGAAAGAATGAATGGAAGCGGCAAATCCTGATGAGTGCAGCATTTATCCTTGGAATTTTTGATTTCATTTCTACTAAGACTTTTGTAGTTACATGAGGTCAAAGTTAATCTGCTAAGATGACATTCAGGCACCAGAACAGACATTCAGATTTTCATAGGTATTTGAAGCCTCTGCATCTCTGCAAAATCAATGGGATGCTGACTGCTCAGCAGAACTGAAGTTCTTCAATGTCTAAACATGGGATTAGAACCCTAAATAGGTATTTTGTTTCTTTATTACAATAGGCCTTTATTCCCAAGACAGAGAATATCACCTCTCTACAATTTCTATCCCTGGTACACTCTTCTGTGCCTCACCAGAATGTTCCAGTTTAGTATTTGACTGACTTAATCTTATGTGTTTAACATACTTCCTCTATAGAAATTCACATTGGGAATCCTAAACCATTACAATGGCAATGTAAAACCAAGTAGTAGGAGTTCATGCGATAACCCTGTGAACACAATACAGCAGCTTGCTTTCTCTGAAACAGTGTCTAAAGCACATGTACCTCTCATGGGATGTCTCCCTGTCTATGTGGGACTACAGAAAGAAACCTTCTCACACGGAAATCCATAGCCTGTTACTGACATCAGAGGGACCCAATGATTTTGGATTTTCTGAGATTGCCCACTCACTGAACAGCTGTTGGGTTACCATACTTCTCTTGAAAAGCCAGAAGGACTAAATAACCTATCCCAGAGACTGGCCATTTTTCTTGGTTTTCTTAGGATGTTCTTCCAAGAGTCTCTTTTAATCCTGATTTATTACTGAGCATCAGACAAATTAGAAGTTCACTATTCCTCCCCTGATACCTAAACTATCTGACAGTGAAGAGCAAGGGATGCCCTATAGAAGACAAAAGTATGTATAGCTGGCTTGCAGAAGGGTTACCTGCACCAGTACCACCACACCTAGGAGAGCAAATCTGCCCCAGACAGGAAACCCCAATGATACCTTTGCAGCTCTGAGGACCAGGTGGCAAAAGTTCATTCATGTTTGGGCTGGATTGTTGCTTTAAATGATGATACTGCACAGATGAGGCTGCAAAGGGTTCTCCTATCTGTCCCCTTTATCTGTGCCCTTTACACTGGAAGAAAGGCTTGGTATATCGATCAGTGTTGACATGAACCATCCTCACTGTAAGCCTCACCTTTCCCTCAGCATTTATCATTGTGCTGATGCTTCCAGGAAGATTCTGAAACCCTTCAGTTCAAAAAAAAGCCCAAGACCTTTCTTTTTCATGCTTATTCTTTACAATTCTCTGATTGCTGCTATCTTCACATGAAACTGGCTTTCTGCTTCTTTCAGAACCAAACCACAGCCAATGCACATTTACTCACAGGAGCTTCATAAACCTGTTTGTCAAGAAATGATGAGGTTTTTAACTCATGGGTTCTGAAGTTGACCAAGAGAAACCATCCTTTCCATGAGAGGCAGATCAGGAGAGACAGTCTACTTTAGTTACAGTCAGTGGATGAATAGACAAAGGCTTTAATGGAAGCAAGACAGTTATTTGTGCCCATATTTCATGCACAATGGGCAGTGAGGCCCATTGCTTCTCTAATCCAAGGGTCTGGAGACACTTTCCCTATGCCTTGACCTTAGAGCAGATTCTGATTACAAAACCTGTGTCATAACCTTTTCACTAACTTTTTGTTTTCTGGATACTTCTAGGGTTGGACATATGTGGGTGCCAGTGGGAAGTATCTGTGGGTTTGGATATGAATGGAAGAAAACAGTGTATTTCCATGAAGGATCTGGGAATACAGCAAAGGAGAAGGAATACCTGTATGCTTGTGAATAAGTTAGTCTCAAATTGGATTTCTATAGTGTGTTTATGGTACATATGGTGTATGTGTGCATTTCTGTGGTTTATGCAGGGGTAAGGGTGCGTAGAGGTATGTATTTATTTATACACAAGATGGTCTAGCATGAAGGTAGCCTGGGATTATAGGTAAGAGTGAAGAAAAATGTGTTTTCTGGGATGGAAAGGCATGAGGGACAGCATCTGAGGGAGGGGGATGGTGCCTTCAGTTTAACACAGTTATGCAAATACATGGCCATAGATGTGCTGGTGGGAGCAGGAATGTTCGCACAACTTATTTTCCCTCCTAGTCTTACTCAGTAAGTTTGTAGATATATGTATGCATATATCCTCACTGGGGATACTTTACCAGATACTGGCATACCAGCTAGAGCGACTTGTTAGCAGCCTGCCCTCTGTTAGAGCTAATGGGTTGCAGGCATTGATTTTTACTTTTTTCCCCTATTGATTAGGAGGCTGCTGTACACACAAACCTCAGCACAGCATGGAAAGAGAAAGGGAGGCAAACAGTTCACATCCCAGCAATTCATCATGGTGGAAAATTCATCTTGGGAACCCCAGTTTTCTCCCACTGTCTCTTTCCAATAAAGAAGGAAGCCTTTCCTTTTTGAAGAAATCAACCCACAGGGCTCATGAGATGATAACACTTTGTTTTTATTCCAACCATCTTTGAGTAGCAAACGTTTCAAAGGTTATCATTCAATGGAAGAAAAAGGAGTCTTGCAGGAAGAGCATGGGAGTTGTAGCTTCAAGACTCAATCTGGAACAGATTTCTCGGTTATATATGGGTACCCAACTCATTTCTAGCAACACCCAGATCCCACTAAAATCAGTGCAAATCCTTTGATTTTGGTGGGCTTTGCTACTATATTCTGAACTTTTCAGTGCTTCAGTGCTTCTGTAAACTAATGTACTTTGTAAGAGTGTTATGAGGCTAAATGAGTTGTTTGCACAACATTTAGCTCGGAAGAGGATATAGGTCAGAAGCTGAGGGAATTACGTATTGCAGCTTTATAACCTCTTACTTGGTCCCTGCCAGAGTTCCAGTCCTGTCTAAAATGGAGGGTTTTAGGCACTCTCAGGGCAGCACCAATGCCACTTTAGCATGCAAACCTACTAATTTTAATTATTAGACCTCTGTGCTCTGTATCTCTCTTCTTTCTTCCTTTCCAGTCACAGTGTTACACTAGAGATGACTCTTCTGTAGTATTTGAATATTTGATGTTTGAACTGCCTTTTATGTTGATCCTCAAGTTATATGAACCTGAAGAAAAGAGGACCACTGAGGCTATTTCTATCTGTATTTATCTCCCTATCTCTATCTCATTTAAATCTCTATTATCCCAATCTGCAATTCTCTGGCAAAACCCCACAAATCTTCTTTCTTTGGTTTACTAGTTTGTTAAATTGGCCTAAGAAAACCACCAGCATAAAGATATGATGTGAATAATGTTTCTTAAGTGCTTTGAGACCCTCAGCTTTGGATGCCAGTGATGACTGCTCTGATCATCCCCTGTGCTTGTCTAACCATACAGACTTTTTGCAACTTTCTCTTTTCATTCTCTTTCTGTATCAGATCTCACGTCTGTCTTCTCTGCCCCATTGGCTTCCAGTTCTATAATCATCACCCTAACCCCAATTTATTTTTCCTAACATCTCCTCTGCTGTTGCATCTGTCTATTAACACCTCTGCTCTGCCTGCAAATACAGCTGCATCAACTCCATCTCTTTTACATCTCATTACAGCAGCTCCTTCTGAGCTGGCCTCCCCAGGATGAAGATTCCTAGATACCAGTTTTCGTACACTATCACTGTCTGATTTTCTCTTATGTGCCGAAAAGCTCCACTGCAGCTCTCAATCCACAAACACTCTAGTCAGCTCCATCACCATCCCATGGAGCTGCTTCCGACTTCATGCCCTTCATCTCCCTTCCTGCATCTTTCCTGTGCCCCTATTTTTCCTACAGCACTGCCCCTTCTCTCCACAAATAGCAGCACTCTTGGTCTGCCATTGGAAGCAGACTTCCTGTCGCTCCCTGTCTCATCAGCTTCTCATTTCAAGTAATTTAAAATGTAATTTAAAATCTCTCTATTTCCTCCAGACTATTAATTTCTCTCTCCTTACTCTTCTATAGATGTCATTCTGTGTTGCGCTATTCAGTCAGACTGTTGTAAAAACCTGCCACAGTGTTTTTATTCTGTATTCTTGTTTTGGATTATCATTTTTAATGGTTCTTTGTAGGAAAGATGAAATCTCAGCACAGCATCTAGCCACAGCACAAGCAGTGACACAGGACATTCTGGCATTTGCATTGCCTTTGTTCCATTCTTCTCCTGCGGCATTTAGAACAGTAGAGGGAATGTTGTGAGTGGCCTAAGAGTATATAAGGAGGGTAGCAGGAAGAGAATTATTTCCGGAAATTGGGAAGTGTGAGGCAGGAAGCTGTGTTCAGTCCTGATCCCAGGACGTGCTGAGCCCTCATAGCTTTCACTACTCTCAGCCAGAGATTGAAGAACTCAGCACCCTGCAAACGTGGCCTTCTTACACTGGCCATTTCTTTCTGGGGAGAACTTGCCTCTCTGCTGTTGCCACTTGGAACCAGACTTGTCAAACCTGTAGAAACATGTAATAAAGACAACAGTTCTGAACTGGTTTGAGGGTCTCTGTTTTGGCCCGGCTGCTGCATCATCCTTGGCATCTGCCTGGGTTCGCTAGGTGTAAAAATATGTAATCCTGACGTTGCAGCAGTACTTTTCAAGTCACGGGTGAAATCTGTAATTTCTCAAAGTATTGGGGCCCCATTCAAGCCCAAATACACAACCCGTGCAGTGACTGCTTGCTCCTCCTACTAGTCTCACTAGACTCATACACCAACAGAAGAAAGCTCCTCCACCCAGAGAAGACTTCTGTCCAGGCAGCCACACGTACAGTGACTCAAAGCAGCACTGCCATTTGTAACAGTGAAATAAACACTTAAACCACATGGTCTACTCAAGGGAGCCCAAAATGAAAACACAAAGCATCACCCCTTGTCTCCCTCTCCTCCTTGAATGACCCTTGTGTGTAAGGATGGGATCCTGGGAGCTTTCAGAAGGCCTGAGATCTCCTTGCTTCCACTAACTCCAGCCAGGTCACTTCTGTGGCATTACTACAAGAGCTGTGCTCCACATTTTTGAGAGTACTGAGTAACTGAGGAGCCCACCTTCCTTGGAGCTATGAGCTCCACACATTGGTGCCTGATGGATTTGAGTGCTGGAATAGCCAGCTGAAGTTTTTTCCTCTTCAGAGTCTTCCAGACTCCTGGCCCAGCATTTCTACCTTTGAAGAATGAGAAGACTTGAATACTGGGGGTAAGTTGGAGGCTAACAGCCACCAACGCAAAAAGAAAATGGCTTAGAGTCCCAATAATTATTTATTCCTCCCTTATACCTTTCCCCTTCAAGGCCCCTTCCTTCTTCAGTGGAAATGTTTCAGAAGGGGAGAGGAAGTCCTTGGGAGATCTCTAGCCTCCCCAGAGAAGAGCCTTACAGAGCCTCCTCTTCAACACAGGCCGTCCTTGTAAAGCCATCTCTCACCATCACAGGGGTGTTCTCTGATCTCTCTGCCTCTCAGAGTCCTTTGGACCAAGGACATTGGTTCAGAGCCTGTCCACAGCTACCATACTCCACACTCTTGCAGCAGGCTGCATCCTAAAAGTGCATTGGGGCCACATCCCCCTTGCCCATCACTCCACAAGTGCAGAAAGAGACTCCCAGCTCCTGTGGCAGAAGTCAAAGCCAGGATTCTTCCAGCTAAGGCTGGAAATTCAGTGGTCTTAACCTGTACTGTCTCCTATCACCCCTCCTTTCATCTCTTCTCCTGCCTCCCCCAGGTCCTTTCCTGCGTGCTGGTGGTGATCTGTGTATGGGTGATGCCAGACACCATGAGTGCTTGCTGCTAAACACCTCCAACTCAGTCTCAGCTGTGCAGGCCCTCCAACTGGGGAAGGTGATCAGTGGTCTGCAGGGCAGCCCGTGCCCCCATTGCTGGCTATGGAGCCTTTCAAATCCAACAGTCCTGAGGCAGATTGTCCCGAAAGGGCAGTCCCAGTCTGCACCCAGAGAGGGAGAAGGGAAGAGAGGTAGATGGAGTTATGAAATTGCAACGCGGCTGAAGCCCTTCGAGTGGTTCAACTTCCCAGCACCCGCTTCCCTCAGCCCTGCTCCCTGCACAGAGCAGCAGTGAACCTACAGCAGCTCTTCTGGCCCCCTTTTCACTGAACAACGAATCCAATCAGAGAGAAACAAAATCAGCAGCATCAAGAATTAGAGGATTCCTTTTCTTTATGGTTGTTGCATTAATGAGCAGCTACATGTATAGGACCAGGAGGTGACTAATGTAATTAACCTGGTGTAATGATACTGCTGAGGAAGAGAGAGAGGATTATGACATACTTAGATGTCAGTACTGTACAATTTTGTGTATGTTCCCGGTACTCTCGGGTTGTGTCTGACACAGGAAACTTCACCGCTGATAGAACTCAGCCTACATCCATTCAGTTCATACATCCCTCTGTTTAAAATGGGGATGTGAAATGGGGAGTGCTTCCTTGGGTTTGAAGGGGAGGGAGGTATTCAGTTTTGGTGGTTTCTTTCCTGAACAGCATAATAATAATAATAAAACAAACTGTGCTTTCTGGTGAGGAATCTTCCCAAAATGTCTGCTTCTTGGAACAAGGGTTGGGATTTCACAGAAAGCTGTGAAGACAAAGTCAGAAGCGGGGATTCACACAACACTGGTCAGCGGGAGACAGAGGGATGGAAAACACCAAAACACAGCCAACTTGCAGCGAGCCCACAAAGAGTGAAGAGCAAGCATTTAAAACCCCACCACAGCAGCAATAATAGCAGCAACAAGCTCTTACGGTTTAAATTACCATTTCACCCGTCTCCTGAGGACAGAAACGGCTGCCTGAAGTTTTGCGCTGGGGTGGCCGCGGTGTGCGGGTTTGCAGCTCTGAGCACGTACGGGAGAAAGCCTGAGCTGAGGGGGACAGAAAACCGAGAAAGAGGGGGAGCCCCAGCTGCACCAGGGCCACCAACCCTTCTCGGGTCTGGCAGCGGCGGGTTGGGAGCCAGGAGCGGGAGTGGGGGGGGCTGCCCCCTTCGCCCCTCCCTGCCTGCTCCTTGCCTGCTGCCCGCACAGAGCGGAGCGCAGCGCAGCGCAGCGCAGCGGAGGAGGGCGGCTGCCGCCCGCGGATGCTGGGGCGCGGGCGGCGCGGGCAGGGCGGGCGGCGCGGGCAGGGGAGCTGTCCTTCAGCACCGCGGGCCGCCGAGCGCGCCTCCCGCACCGCCGCCGCCCGGGGAGCCGTCCTGCAGCACCGGGGCCCGGCAGCGCTCCTCCCGCACCGCCGCCGCCCGGGGAGCCGTCCTGCAGCACCGCCGCACGCCGCCGCCGAGCCGTCCAGCGCCGCGCCGCCGCCGCCGCCGCCGCCGCCTTGATGCAGTAGCGGGGCCCGGGAGTCGCCGGGGGCCGCCGCGGGGCAGGGGGTGCCGCAGCCGCGCTCCGCGCCTGTACCCCCACCCCCACCCCACCCCCGCTTCCCTCCCACCCCACGTCCGTGTCCTCGTCTTCCCATCGCCACCCGGAGCCCCCCTCTGTCCTCGCCCACCTCCGCCGGGAGCGAGCGCCGCGGCTGTGCGGAAAAGCCATGGGAGGCAAGACCTCGGCACCTGTTCAGCTGAAATCAAGGGCTTACAGTATACTGGGCAGCCTGGCTTGGTGGTAGGAGCGAGCGAAAGGAAAGGAGAAGCAAGCAAGCAAAAGTGAGAGAGGATTGGAGCGACTGCCGCTGCCGGGAAAAAAAAATAATAAATAAAACCCCAAGGAAGATAACTGAGAAGGAAAAGGATTTTCATGGCGCAGGCTGCAGAGCTAAGCAAGAAGACTGAAGGTTGCATCTCTGCTCTTACAGTCTCTAACTGTCTAGGTCCAGATAATGAGAGATTGTATTGAGGATGCTGCTGCTGCTCCCCTGTTCACTGTGGAAGCCATCTCCAAATTAGCCATTACATATGGAAACTGGAGACCAGAATTTTAGAAAAAGGGATTAAGGCGTCTCATTTTGGGGGGGTTTCTCTCTTTATTTGTTTGGTTTTTCTTGGTTCTTTTATCTCTTCTTTTTGGTTTTTTTTTTCTTTTTCCTTTTTCCTTTTTTTCTATTTCAACCAGAACGTTTCCGATTTAAAAGGCAAGCCTCTTCCCGTGTGGTCTTTCTAATTTACACTCTTTTCCGTGGGCTTTCTTACCTCCCTTTTTTGATATCTATCTCTCTATATATACCCGTTATATTATTAGTCGGAATTATTATTCATTTATTTTATTAAACACACACACCCCAAGAATCAGAAGGCGGTTGGGTATTTGTATAATGAAGAATTATGGGGCTCTTTGACAGAGGTGTTCAGATGCTTTTAACCACCGTTGGTGCTTTCGCTGCCTTCAGCCTGATGACCATAGCTGTGGGGACCGACTACTGGCTTTACTCCAGAGGGGTTTGCAAGACTAAAACTGTCAGTGAGAACGAAACCAGCAAAAAGAACGAGGAAGTCATGACCCATTCTGGATTATGGAGAACCTGCTGCCTGGAAGGTATTTGATTCTGGATCTCCACCACCACCCCCCCCTTTCCTCTCCCACCAACCCATGTTTCCCCC
>NDXB01022445.1:60913-110487 GCA_002631895.1 Agapornis roseicollis
CCCCCTTCCAAATAAATCCCTCCACATTCCACCATTTTCTCACTTCATTCCTTTCACCACGGATCGAGAACGGTGGGCTCGGTTACTCAGGGCACAGAGGCAAGAAGACAGGCAAAACAGTCTCTGTTCCGTTCCCTTCTCCCTTCCTCTCCCCCACATTCCACCCCCACCCCTCCCTGCAAAAAAATTCACTTCCCCTCTCAAACTGGGATAACGCGCGTGTTACAAAAACACTCAACTGTGTGGTCTGCCCGTCTTCAGCTTGTTTGTACTGCCTGGGGAAGCAATGCCAAAATGCTGTATTATTGCTGTGCTCCGGCTGTAACCACAGAGTGAAGTAATTTGCAAACGGCTTATTTGCAAAGACAAGACTGGGAGTGAGAGGTGATGCAGGGAAGGGGTGACTGCAAAGCACTTTGGATGCAATTATCAGTTCACCTGGGGAGGGGGGGGGAAGAGAGAGAGAGAAAAGGAAGCAGCCCTGTTAGGTCCAATATGCCTCATACAGTGAATCTAACGATTCCAGTCATCTTGAGCAGAGTTCAGAGCATTTCGTAATGTCTGTGTGCAACCACATCACACTGGGCTGGGTGCAGAGGGGTCTAGTTGGTGCTGATTGCTTCAGGACTGGGATTTTTCTGGGTTTGTTTGTTGTTTGGGGGGGGGGTGGTGGATTTTTGTTTGGGGCTGTTGGTTTCGATTGGGGGGGGGGTGGTGTAAGGTTTATGGTAAAGGCTAAAAATAAACAAGCCTCTGAATGGAAAAAATCCAGCCTAAGTCTGATGTGGTGAAACTGAACAGCAACTCAGTGACATGTCTGGTGGCAGAAGAGACACCACCGCAGCCAACTTCTCGAATCAGACATTCCTAAGGAAGAGGGAAAGAAAAGAGGGGGCCAGTGATTTGCTTTTGAATATGTGCTGCTCAGTACCGCTATTGGCGTATGTGTGGGCTGGGGAGGTGGTCTTCAGCCTGTGCTGGAGGGAGAGGGGCAACCGATGTAAATGCGTGGTTTATGTTACACACGTAGCGAGGAGGAGAGAAGCGAGAGCACAGGAGTGCACATTACAGCCCATTGTAAAAGCCCTGCTTATGAATTAGCTCCCAGCCGAAGGGTGGGCTCCCGGGGCTTTGTGGGCATCCAGGGATAACGCTTGGATCTGGTGGTGTCCACTGGAGCTGGGTGTGCCTGGAGCTCCCCGGCGGGAGACAACAGGGAGCGGGTACCGCAGGACTGATTCTCTCAGACCGGTGCTGGGAGATGGGAAGGCAGAGGAGGGGGGGATAAACTATGCATGTCCTGATGTCTCTCACCGAAGCAAGCTAAAGCTGCTGTTTGGAAATGGTTGTGTCCGGGAAGAAGCGCGAATTTCCCCCCCGTTCTTGGTGCAAACGTTTGAGTGATGGCTGGACATGTTTTGAATAGCTAAGTGACTTCATTGAGCGATGGTCTATTTGACGCATACTGCATTTAGTGCCCTTTGTCAACCCAAACTGCTGCCTTTTAACATATCCTGCAGAGGAGCTCTATGCTGAATACTATATGCTGTCTCCACGCCAGAAAATCAATAGCAGTAAATTAATGGGAGATCTTTTAAACACACGCGCTCACTCACATGCACACATTTGCTCCAAATAGATAGAGGTATATAGCAATAAAAAATGAAAAGCTTTTCAAATAGCTATTCATTAGAACCAGGGAAGAAGACGTCTCCTTAATTAAAAATTAATGAGAGAGGGAAGAGAAAAAAATAAATAAATAAAGGAAGCCTAAATGCAAATCCATGTGGGGAAGGGAGGCTGTGGGGAAGAACTCCCTTCCTGAGCCATGTCCCCAGGCTGGAGGGCGGAGGGAGGCTTGGGATGGAGAGAGAAGGTATGAGGACCCTGACCGGGAGAGGCAGTGAATTCGGATCATGTCTATCTGCCCACAGAGCTGTACCCGGAGGGACAAGGTCCAAGGGGGTGGAGGAAGGGGCGGGTGAGGTTTGTCAGATTGGAGTTCAGGGTTCCTGCTCCTTTACATCTGATAGGACCCCACAGGCACTATGGAGAAATGGCTTGCATGGCAAAGGAATGTGCCAGGATGCTTCCAATTAAAAGCCTCAAAGTGCCCCTAGCCCAGGCCCTCTGTTCTGCCTCTTGATGCTGGCCAGCAGGCTCAAACTGAAGCCCTGCACAACAGGCTGAAATGCAGCCTGAGCGCAAAGTGCATGGCCCTGGCAGGGTATTCCCTCTTGCCCCAGCCATGTGAGGGTTGGGTCAGCCCATTCCCCCAACCCCCAGGTGCTGGGCAGAATCAGCAAGTGGGGTAGGAGGGTACAATGCACCACACAGGAGCTGAGCCCAGCTCCAAGTCCCTAGCCCGAGGGCACAGGTTGCATCAAAACTTGGATAAAGGCTTGGTAGCAAGAACATGTCAGCAGAAGGCAAAACCAGCCCTACGGCCACATGCTGAACAGGCCCTGGGCATGGGTTCACTTGCTGGGGTGGCATGGCACAGGTCTGGCACCACTGCTGCCAGGATGCCTCTGCCTGGATCCCCACAGCCCCAGAGCCTGCATGGGCTGCTGGCTGGCAATGCCTTGCTCGCAGGACAGCACAGCCAGATACCCTCAGCAGCCCCTGGATGGCAAACCTCTTACTGTCACGTCTTAACCTTAAAGGGGGTTACTGTCTTTCTCAGCAGGAGGAATCAGAAAGGTGTCCCTGACTGACTCACTCTCCCTGGTGAAAGCTGCCAGCTGGTGAGCAGGAGGGAGAAGGGAGCAGCAAAGGATCCTTTCCCCCATGATACAGAAGATGGGCAGATTTGTGGAGGGAAGGGCTTGGTCCCAGCAGGCTGTAAAAAGGGCAAACCCCTTGGACTGTGCTCACACCCTGCCCACGGTATGGCACAAAGGCTGTGGGACAGACACACTTCTGCTGCCTGGGACGGGTGTCAGGACAGGTCTATGGGGTGAGGAGAGGTAGCGACAAGGAGGGCAGGAGGCTTTGTAACAAGAAAATAATCAAAGGAGCCCGAACTTCATCCTGCAACTGGTAGGAAACCTCTGACGAGGCTGTCTTAATTTCTGGGGATGTAGGGGAATGCTGGCATTAGTCAGGACTGTAGGATGTCAGAGATGGTGGACTCCTTGTGTTGAAAATACTGTGCTAAACTGTCTTTTTTCCTTTTGGCCAAGATACCCAGTAGCAAAAACAGACATGGAGCTTCAGTCTAGGCTGTACATGCACATATGCTGCGATTAGAATTGCGAGTTCCTCTTGGAGAATTTGGTCCCCAGGCTTTTAATTTCTGGGTTCCCTTCTCTTCAGTCATTCTGTTCCCCACAGTGGACTTTCAGTCAGCATTTGCAGATCCTGGCATTGCTCCAAAGAAGAGTATCATTTGGGATCTTCCTACTTGATAGGTATTTCTTTCGCCCCCTTTCTTGTGTCCTATAGTGAGCCCCTGCTCTGCGATGGGGCTAAAGCAGAGTGGTGGTGCTGGTTCACATGACTGCAGGTCACACTTCTGATTCTTTTTCCTCATGTTCCTTTCTCAGATTTTGGGGTTGCCCAAATGTGTCCCAGGGCCATTAAAAAATATTTGCCCTTCAAGAAAAATGGCCATTCTCAGCCCTTCAAGTGCACAGGCACAAAACACACATGTGCACTGAGCAATTGAGATCTGCAAGCTCATGCCAGACGTGGATACTGCACCTCTTCCAACTTTGAGATGGCTGCAGATCTTCCAGTCTAAATCCTTCTTGGCACCGAGTGCTTTAAAACCACTTTTTATTATGAGTGATGCCTTGTCTAATTCTTTCATTAGCTCCTGTAAATCTCCTATAGGATCTCAAAAAAGTGAGCGACGATGCCTTATCAGGGTCTTACGAAGCAAGCAAATGAAATGTATTTTATATCTGTAGGTTATTGGTTTTGTCATGTTGTCATTATTACTAGGAAAGAGATAGGTCTGGGAGGCTTTTATACTGAGGAGGAAGAGAAGAGTCCAGGGCAGGCAGGCATGAGTGATGTGCATGGGGTTAGACATCCCTGTAGATCTGACTGGTGTGAAGGCAAGTAATTGAATGGATGTTGGTGGAGAAAATAATTCCTGCCTAGAGACCCTTCCCAAGGAAAATTAATGAGCTGATCTGTTCCCTTTCCAGCTTGTTATATCTGAACAGCACAGAAGAGTTAAGTGCAGTTTCAGTGTTTGCAAAAAAGAAGAGCTGACAGCACAGCGAGGCAGAGCACAGGCAGTGGACAAGCTTCTGCCAGACAATTCTGGTGCTGTGTCGCTTCCTCATGCTGCCTTCTCTCACTGATGTTCACTCCTGGGCCACCCCTTTTCTTTCACACCCGTCTTATGAGTGGTTTTTTTGTCTTATATTCCCTCTTACCTTTCCCAACTTCTTTTTCCCTTCTTTCCTGTCAGCATCCCTAGTTTTGCGTTGCAGAATTCCTTGCCGTCCTACTTCCAAGGATCCACAAATCGTCCGGGGTCCTTCCCCCTGACTTTTGCAGCTCTGATCCAGGGGCTTTTCTGAACACACAGTGAACACAGCAATAGATTATTAAGTTAGGGTCTCCGTGTCTTCGTGGTTCAGAAGCAGGAGCAGCCTAGCACAGCCCTGGGATGCAGCAGGAGGAAATGGCCCAGCACAGAGCTGATTGCTGCTGGCATTGCATCTGCTGGGAAGGAGGAGGATGCAGAGCAGGACAGGCCTTGGGTGAAGAGGAAGATAAAGGATTTTAAAAAGTGGGGTGGCAGATGGTGGGGAGAATTACCCAGGATCCCAGACTCAGTTGGGTTTGATTCTCCTCTCAGCTTAAATTCACACCTGACTGTACCGAGGAGGCAGGGATGAGAGGGGCTGAGACCTGCAAGCTCAGTTCCTTTGTAAGATTTTACACAAGGAAATGCTGCTCCTCATCATTGAGTCACTGGAACTGACTTTTAAATTGCTTTTAAATGATGAACTTTCCACCAACAGAGAAAGAGGAATGGGTTAATATTGTCCTGAAATGCACCAGAAATTGCCTTTCTGATGAGAGTGACATGGAGATTCAGTGTGGCAGCAGTAATGCATAAAGAAATTACACAGAGATAGAACAAATGTCTCTTTGCCGGGGAGACCAGGAGCTATTCCTATCTAGTGTTTCCCTTTTAACCCACTCTAACCCATTCTTCTTCCCATGCAGCCTCCTGAGCCCCCATCTCACTTTGCTGCGATTTGGTACAATCTAAGCAAGAGTTCTGGGGGAGGAGGGCTGCTGAGGCTTGGCAGCAGAATCTCCATATTTATTTCATTTAAAAGCAGGAGCGAGGAGGTTGCCGGGGGGAGCAGGGAACATTTCAGGCTCTCAGATGGCTCTGTCCCCTGCCCCTGTTTGAAGAGCAGATTCCCAATCAAGCATACCCGGTTTATCCCAGGGGAGAGCCCTCGCTGCTCCATTCTGTGCTGCTTCTCCCTTCCATATTGCACTCGTTGTCAAGGGATGTGCTGCTGCCTTTCACGGGCACAAAACCTTCTCCCTTGCAGGGGGCTCTTGGGGATGGAAGGGGCTTCTGCCAAGGGAATGGGCTAGCAGCAAGGCTCTTGTTCCGTCTCCTCCCTCTGCAGCCCCCATCCCAGGGCAACAGCTACCCAGCACAGGAAACACAGAGCACAGAACAGGTGAGGCATATGTAGAATGTATTGTAAATACAATACAGTTAAAAGTTATTTCTCCCTTGCCTCTATGACCCCAGCTTTATTCTCACCCTCCATCTTTGACTCATTCTATCCATCTCCATTTTAATTTGCTCTTGTTTCCCTCCCCTGTTTTTCTTCTTTATTTTTCTCTTTCATCTTCATGTCTCTTCTGTGCTTTCTCTCAGAAGCAGCTTCGCCTTCATTATTTCGCCCTGTTTCTCTCCAAGTTCACTGAGGCCCACCCCCCTTGCTTTTTCCTCTGTTACATTATCTTGTCCTTGCTCTCCTCTGTCCCCTTTGCTCCTGCTGTCTCCTCTCTCTGCCCTCTTTCCTCTTTGCTGTTCTTTCTCCTGCCCTTTCCCCCGTCTCACATACAGTCATTGTCCCCAGCTGAAGGACCCCATACTTTTGGAGCTGTGTTCCCCCTACACTCTAAAGCAGCTCTTTTCTGACCCCTCTCCATCTCTCCCCCTCCTCCTTTCTCTGGCCAGCATTCCTCTTCCTTGAAGCAGTGTATAACACCAGTTGCTGTTGCTGTCTTCTCTTGTCCCCAGGGCAGCCTGGCTACCTCTGAGGGGGGTGAGACCCAAGTCTCTCCTTCTGCTCCCCTCATTGCTCATTGCCTGTGGTCAAGTCAACATCACTCCACTTTGCTGCCTCCAACCTCCCGTGGCCAGAGGGCTCACTGGCAGCTCAGCTGATAAGCTGGCTCATCTGCATGCAGCCAGCAATTGGGCTGGAAGGAGCTCATAGCAGTCCTAAATACCCTCCCTGGCAAGCCTCAGCCATGGATCAGGACAGGATCCAAACAGAAAATCAGGGTCTCTGCAGCCATAACCCTGGGGCAGTTGTTGTGCACTACAGAGAAGGATCTCTGGTTGTCAGGAAGAAGTGTCTCAGAAAGCAGTCATCCTTTTCAAGCTGCTTACAGGGGGATGATTTTCTCGGGGATGCCCAAGGGGGTGAGGGGAAGGGGCTGGGGTCTTCCAGGCTCAATAGATCTTGATGATCAGCTGAATGAACCACAGTGAGTCAGGCCAGGGGGTGATGCTGGCTGGTGGGAAAAGGGGATTATGGCCCATGGAGGCTGTACATGAACCATGGCAGCTCGCTGAATGCTGAAAACAACCATATTGCTGTTAGTGGCCCAGTGCAGCCCATGGCTGCAGACAGGAAACTAACCACCAGCAAGTCCCCAGGCACAAGAAGTAGAGCAGGATGGATAGCAGAGAGTGCAGGAGCAAGGGCCATCTAAGGGAGAGGGTTGCAAAGTCAGAAGAGGGTTCATAAAAGGGGGACAGGGACAAGGAGGAGGAGGAAAGACCGTGAGTATGAAGGCAGCCCTGCAAGATTGGATGTGTTTGCCTGGAAAAGGAGGTGAATGAGAGGGGAAGCGATTGTATTGTATTGAATAATGAATGGGCTAGAGAAGATGGATCAGTAGCTCTTGATTTCCCCATTTTGTAACACACAGACAAGAGGACCTGATGTGAGTCACCGGAGACCCAGTTAAAGCATTCTCATCTGATGCGTGGAGCTCATTGCCACCGGAGCTCCTGTGGCCAAGATTTTAGCAACATTTAGCAAGCAAGTGGGCATTTACAACTGAGTTCACGAAACTTAAGCATCCTTCTAATGGATGTGAACAGCATTTTGGGTGTTCTGTAGTTCAGCAATTAAGGCAGTCGCCATAAAAACCAGGATAACATTTCACAAGGGCAGTCTATCCCCTATCCATGTGGTTCTTGCCTCTTCCCTGAAACATTTGTCAGGGATTAAACAGGGCTCAGATTTACTTAGTCTGGCATTTCTTTTGTTTCTATATGCTATGGTATGCAGTTGCAATATAAGATGCAAACTAGGCCTGCGTTTCTGCTGGTGTCAATGACTGCCCTAATTCGACAAATTAACAGTGAATTTAGGTATTTCTATCATATTTTTCTAGGAAGGATAGAGAGCAATTAAGAGCATATGGAATTAAGTGGAGTCCTTTTTCTTCACACCCCAGGGTATAAAGCAAGTAGTTAGCAATGAAGGTGCTATTTATGTGTGAAGAATTATTGTTGAAGTCCCTGCTTCCCAGAAAGCAATAGGCTTTGGGTCTCTTTGATGCTATCATGACTAAATTAGAAACGAGGTTGTCTCTTTTCTCTTGTATCTGTGTAAATGATTACTGAACTGGCATCTGATGACGTGCAATACCGTAGAGTTTCTATGCACAAGAGATGTGAAGGCCCGATTCTCCCCTCATCTGCACTGATGCAACCTCACTGACTCGGATGGAGCCACACTACATATGCTATCCATGCAGGCAAGGAGAGAATGAGGCTGAGGATGGGCTGTGCATGCTTTATACACCACATCCCCAAGGTCACTGCATGCCCCTGCATTGCCAGTGCCATACCAAACAAACCAGGGGCTAAATTCTGTTCCAGTGTGAATGGGTGCAACAGCCCCAAAGTTAATGAGATTCTGCACTTGTTTATGCCAGCTGCTCACCCAGTTCAGCAGTTCCTTTTTTAACTATTATTTCCATTGCCATCATCTTTCACCTTCATTAGAAAAATTCAACCTGGCTGCCCTCCCTGTGGGGCAAAAATCCTCACCTTGGATTCATGAGCATGGAACACAGCAGAGGTGACCATGAAACCCCTGGCTTCACCTTCCTCGTTTTCGTCTTTCTGCGTTTCTATCTTTCATTGAAGCTCTTTCATTTACTGACAGCTTCCTGTGTCCCAGCCCCCTTTATCCTCTTTGTGTTACAGAAAAGCTCTCCCACAAAATTCCAAACTACACAGTCAGAGTTTTCATACCAAGCCCTGCAGGACAGCTGAAATCCACTGCTGTTCTATGGCACAGGCTGCTGAAGCTTTTATACTAGTTTCCTATCAAATCTATAACTCCCCAGAGAAGTAGATGGACTTTATCCTGCACTTCCTCTTCCCCCAGAGCAAATAGTCTTGCCTGCTAGCTGTGAAAACCAGAAAACAATGGTATACAAAAACCTGAGGATGCAACGCCATCCTATCCATGGGTAGGAATCTTTCTGATGTGCGTTTTTGCTAGAAGCAAACAACTATAAATTTCTGATTTAGCTTGTTGTATAAAGTATACATTCTGTCAAATAAAGAACAACACTATCCACCTCCGTCCCCTGGATTTTCTATTCCTTTCTGATTTTTCTCTTCCTATTTCTCAGTTTTCATTCTCCCCCTGAACATGGTATTTTTTTTAGTGTCTGTTTTATTTTTCTCCACCCACTGCTTCATAACTACATTTCATTCTTAAATCTGCAGTCGCTCAGGGAATTTCTCTGTTTCTTCAGCTCTTGTTTATACCAGCAGTGTAGCTGCAGTGCGATGGATCACGTTTGAACACTGAGTATGTCCCTGAATATGGCCATGTTCATTCAGTTTCATATACCAGCCACTGCCAAACTACTTTTGATCCAAACCTGTTTGTTGACTCCTGCAACCTAATTGTGCCCTGTCCATTGTAACCAGTAAATTTCTGAGACCCTGTTCCTGGAGCTTTATTTCCTTCTGAAGATGTTGTTTAATACTTTTATTTCTTAGTTTCTTTTTTCTTCTTTCTTGGTTTCAGTTTTTGTTCGTTCTCTCTATCATTCCCCTTCAGAATTCATGGTTTCTTCTTTTCTTCTCTTTTTCTCCATGTTACCTTTCATGTCTGCCATCCTCTTCCCCAGCTCTCACCCATGATGACATTTTTCCCTTCCCTTAACATTTCTAGACTGTAGTCCTCCTGGGTAGGAACCATTCTGCTTAATCCCAGGCCATTCAGCCTCTATGGAGAGGTTGTGGAAAAGGACTGTCAACTAAGTGTGTTTTCATGTGCATATATGCACATGTGCACGTGTGCATATATGCACACATGCACATGTGCATCTACTTTCAGATATAGTTGGTATGAAAGCTTGATGGCTGAACTGAAGTGCCCTGGCTCTGACTTTTGCCTTTCAGCCAGCCATAAGGAGTCATTTCTGAATGCAGATGCCCCCCAGAACTGCCTTCAGAGTACAGGGTCTCAAGGGATCAATCATCAAGGGTTTCTGCTGCTTCCTTTTAGAGTCAAGCATTGCCCTTTTCCTTAGGCTGAGGGTCACGGGTTTTTGAAGGGCAGTGGCAGAATCATGAAAGAAGACATTTTTCTCTTGCTCATTTTTAAGTGAGGGAGTGAATGAACTGTGATAAATATTTTTCTGTATATAGCTAGAGCTGTCTCAAAGAAGTGGCAGAGGAAACAGATGGCAGAGGCCCGTTATAGGCAGCTGCTGTTGTCTCTTAAGGTGTCACCATCAGAAGAAAAGTGGTTGTAATTGGGGAGCTTCAAGATCAGTAATGCCTGAAAGGACTAGAGTAGAAAAGAATGTCATCCTGCATGAAGGTTGGGGAAGGAGGCAGAAATCAAATATTCAGAGACTAAGGAATGGTGCTTGAGAGTTGAAATAAAGTACAGAGAATAAACTGAAGCAACTATGAAGTTTTACTGAATGACAACAACAACAGGATGGATGGTTTCCCTGTTTGGGAGTTCATACTTGCCTACAGACAGCAGGAACATTGCAGGCAGGGTGAAGAGCTGGTTTAGAGTATTTCGGGGACAGCAAGAGAGGCTGGTGTCCAGTGGAAACAACTGAGAGATGTAGATTTCCAATGCACTGTGGAAACACAGCTGGGAGAGAGGAAAGGTCCAGGAATATCTATCTCCAGGCTCTTATCTTCTCCAACTTGCTTCTGAGCAGCATTGCAGTGTGTGCCTTTGGGATGTTGGGGGGAGGGGGGGTGGGGTGCTACAGTTTGGTGTAGAAGCCTCTGTCCCAGATATTCCTCAGATAATTTGCCGGCCTGGAGCTGTACCATCTCAGTGTATGCAGCAGAAAAAAGAAATTGGAAGTTGACCTGTAAAATAACAGAAGTGGAGACATGCAGCTGCTCCCTCAAGAAATAACCAGAGCTAGGCTCCTTCCTACATTCCAGGCTGGAAGGGATTGTGTAGTGGGCTAGACCCCTAAGTATGCCAGTCATGGAATTGTTTAAATCTCTCCTGCTCCATTTGTGCCTCCAAAAGTAGGAGCCATGTGTTCCTTTCAAGGAAGAGAACACTCATAGGAAAGTTCAATAGGAGGTGTTGGAGGAAACCAGGGAGGATGGCAGGATTTATCATGAAATGGGTTTGGGTTAACAGAGAAGCTGGGATCAGGCTTGGTATTGGAGATTCATTGGAGCTGAACACTGCACCACATCTTCTAGCTGAGACAACTCCATTGCAGCTGTACTCAATAGTCTTGAAGGAAATAGCAATTTAGAGTAGAGCAGTGCAGCTGTTTTGCTATTGGTAAAGGGAGCAACAGAGAAACTAATATGTCTACCCTGCCAAATGAACTGCGATGCAAGCAGCAGCGCAGCATGCAGGAAAAGCATGGACTGACCATTTTCCTAAATTTCAGATGGCGCCTAATCATTGCACCACTTTTCCCCAATCATCGCTCCACTCTTCCCCTCTTCAGTCTTCACTTTGTCTGTGTGTTCACAGGAAAGCATAACTGAGAAAGGCCAAGAACGGCTTTCCAGGAATTAATTCCATGGGCTGTCTAAGATCACAGGAGAAAGGTGTTTTTCTGTGTGCTGCATCATTACAGCTTGGCTCACATTTGCAGGAACAGCGAGGGGAAAAACATTCAGAGCAAAAGAAGACTGTGAGAAAGAGCACTGTGGGGATGTACAGGCACCAGGGCCAAGGAGAATTTATACTTTTCTGCAGAAACGAAAGGGATGGGTTTTTTATGGAAGTATACTGACTCAGCTGTGGAGGAAAGCATCTCTGCATGCTGGAAACAGAGGGATGTTTGGGGCTGGAAGTGTCTGTGGCAGCTGGGAAGCACAGCTGGCCAGAAGGAAACACAAGGCAAGAGAAGACCAAAACAAAGGAAAGCTGGGAAAAGGAAGAATCAAAAGAGTTTGAGTATAAATTTTTTGTCCCAGCTTGGTGATGCCAAGAAATTTACCTACACAAGCAACTCAAGGCAGACATGGCTACCTCCTACAGTGAGGCTCTCTGCTGGTCTCACAGATTGTAAACACATGCATCTGCCCTTCTGGAAGCCTGGAGTACAGCTTTCATAGTAAAGAACCCCTGGTTTGGCCAGATGATCAGGGGAACCAAACTTAATGCTCCGATTCAGCTGCTGCTCTTTGGCAGAGGGTTTCTGAGTATTTCACCTTTTATTGCCAAGGTGCCATTACGACTGCACCAAAAGGCTTCACAATGGGTGGAAACACGTCTATGCTAGACATCATGCATGCACAAAAGCTGTTGTCCCCACATCAAAGAAGTGACAATCTAAGATGACAAATGACATAAGAAGGGCAGCAAAGCAGAAGACAACAAACGTGTAAAACTTGTTTCTGCATTGTTGCTTTTGACATCAGTAAGATGTCACTGGAACTGACTTTGTCTCCTTCTCCAGGCAGAGCAGAATGCAGAACAGGGCACATCTGCCCAGCACCAGGCAGTGCCAGAAGGAGATACCTGAATATCTCTAAGCAAGCTAGCTTAAATATTTCAAGCCCTAATGGCTACTCAAGCATGGTGCTCTGCACAGGCAAATCAGCAGTGTGTCTGGGAGCTGTCAGGATGCAGCACTTAGTCAGGTGTGCTGCTTCCAAGACCCATGCAAAGTCACATTACATTGTGCCATGAAGCCTCTCTCAGCTCTCAATCTAAATCTAATTCCTGTATTCCCATATGAACATGCCTATGTGGTTGGAGGGGTTCTTCCCCATGCTTGGTGACCACAGGTGGTCTGAAAGGAGAGAATGATCACACCTCATTCTGTTCCTGTGGGAGGGGTACTGTATTATTTAGGGTTCTGAAAGGAAGCTTGGTTCCAAACATGTCTCCAAGTGCTTGAGAAGTCTGGAGCCCGGAGATGCCATCACAGCTGGATTTCTCCTTTGCAGTTTTAGCAACCAGGGCTGAAGGACACAGAAACAAATCTCCATGTGACCTGCAGATCCTGTCCTTTCACATGAGGGCTGAAGCATGCTGAAGAGGCAATGCTGGTATGCTTTTGCCCATGTGGTATCTGCCCTGAGCATACATGGCCACTTCCTTTTCTAGGGTTGTCACTTACCAGTGAAAATTTGTTGGATTCATGACAAAACTGCAGGATTTACCAGCAAAAAAAGTATAGCTTGTTCTTAAAATAAATAAAATCTGATCTGGAGGTGGTAATTTACTCAGGCACCCAAGAGATCACTTATTTTGAGTATCTTGTTTAATTCTCACCGAGACTGCTAGTTTTTTGTCATTCTTGATCTTAGTTTACTCAGAAAAAGGTGTAATATGCTATATGGCTGCTTCCCCACAATAAAAACAAAGGAAAAGGACTCAAGGAAATGCAGGCTCTATGGCCATCATTTCACTGAGCTGCACCACAGCAGGGATAGAGGTTGAACCCACATCCAAACAAATTCTTCAGACCTGTATAAAACCCTGCTCTTCTTTGGAACCCAGTGAAGAATTAGATCTCTGCAACAGATACACAGTCAGTAGCTTTTCCCAAATAATGAACTAATCAGAAATACTAAAAATAGGCTGCACTGGAACATCAGTTCAGCCATTTGGAATGTAGAGCAAACGGCACTGAATGTGTTTAATGAAGTAGAAGAGCTTTGTTTTTAATCACTGTGCTATTGATAAGATTCTTGATAGGTTATCAAATGTGGACTCTGTTTTCAAATGTTGTGACTTCATGAACCTGCCAAGACCCTCTTAATCCACCTTTGCTCCTTTCACTGCTAATGCAGTTGGACTTCCTGCCCTTTTCAGGACCTAAAGTAAGAATAATTGTAATGTCGTCCTTTTCTTCCAGATAACAAACATTGAGCCTCTGGGCCAGTGATCAATTTTCAAGAATAAATGTTCACAGTTGTACAAAATCAGACCCTGAGAACTGGGTCGGATATGTGAGAGAAGATGACAAAATGGGAGGCAGATCAGTTCGCATCTCTGCATGCTGTTATGAGAATAATACCAGGGCATTAGATTAGTAGGATGGTGAGAGTGAACCTGTTTTCTTTATTGTACAGCAGCAAAATGAGTAGGGAATCAGGGTAGAGCCTACAGCTGAAGGGAGGTTTAATTTTCATGCAGGGAAGGAAGTGAGCTGGGACCTCATGGGTGTTAGACCAAAGGACATACAAAAGGACTAAGGGAAACTGAGGCTCTAATAGGAAAAATAGGTCTATTGTGAGGATTGAAGCAATCCTGTTGAACAAGTTTAGCTCATGCAGACCCTATTGGCTGCCCTTCACACGCTGACTAGCTCTTCCAGCATGACTGATTATACTCAGTCCAAAATGACAGAGGACAAAAGAGTCTTAAACTACCATCATATTCACGTCTTTGAATTTGTATCATCTGGGATTTCCCCTACATACAGAATGTCTTCAGATGGAATGCAAGCAAAATTTTTGCAGTTTCATGCTATTAAATGGGCTGAAAAAAAACTAGAATGAATTTAAGGACTGATCCCTACATCTGTGCACTGGCTGACATACGCTAATCCATTAGTGATCATAGTAGGCAGTTTGCTATGCACCTTGAAGCTATCGTTATTTTTCTTTCTAGTAGAGAAGGACCACAGTGTCTTCCTCATGGCCTGCAGGAAATCTTCAAACATATTTGAGATATAGTTTACATGCTTTACAGCAATGTTTCAGCATGTTTTCAGCTTAGTTCACACACAGTCCTTAACAGTTCTATGATAATGTTATTGGTGTGGGGGACAACATCCAGTATGTGCTAAGCCAGTATAGTAATTTATTAGCTGACTGGACATTTGCATTGTGGTTACAAATGCACAAATTATTCAACTCTATTCTATTAGGAACCAAGTTTTCCTTTTAATCTCAACTGTCCATCAGTTACAATGTACTTATACCTTAAGGTGATGAGAGCAGCAGAAAAGCCTAAATGGGTTGCTAGAAAGTGCTACAAATAAAATAGAAATGTAATTCATTAGCGTTGGGATGATCGGCCACTCTTTAATTGGATGAATCACACAATGGGTGTGTTCCCAAAGCCAATCAGTGTGTGCCAGTTCAGTAGAGCCACAGCGAGCAACGCTGTGCTGCGTCATTCGGCATTCTCCGGTGAGTGATTAAATCCAAGTCATTTGTAATAAATCAAATGCTGTCACAGGGTCAACCCTGTGGGTCATGCTAGGTTATCACGGTGGCTTTGCACTGGTTATATCAGGTACTGCTGTGTCACACAGGTTTTTGCTGGGTCATGAGGTCATGCCGGGTTCCTCAGATGCCATCTCTTGAACTCACGAGGAGCTGTGCTGGAGTATGTCAGGGGAATGATGAAAAAGAAGGGTTTGCTGCGTAGCCTTCTAGTGCACTTGGTTAAGGCTTCTTCTCTTGACTGAAATACCTCTTCCCTGAAGATGTCCATTTGCTTGGTTTATTAATTTAAACACTGTGACTTTAGTGATTTGTCCCCTCCAAAACAACACCTGCCCATGGCCCAAAACAGGCACTTGAGCCAGTGACTTCCTTTTTTCAGAACAGAAAACATCATGCTACTTTGGTTAATTATATTGGTGCCTAAATCCATAAAGTCCAAAACAGATCCTGACCTCTGCTAACGTTGTTGTACATTGCTGGTTTGACTTCCCTATTGCAGACGAATTATAGCCAAGAAATGCATACACCTCCCCTCAATTACAGGATGTGGTTGAAGGACAAATATGGCCAATAACAAGACATGTTGCAGGAGTCCCCTGCTTCTGTGGCATCTTGTTTTGAGTTCTGATTTGGTCAGCTATATCTTACAACAGCCCTGAGGTACTCTAACTTGCATCAGAGACTAAGCCAATCTTTTCTGGTCTGGTCAGAAAAATTCAAACACAGCACAAAGACACCTTTAAACCCCATACCATCCACTGTGTTTCAGATACCCCTGGGAAAGCTGGGAATCCACATCTTCCCTACAGAAGTCACTTTTAATGGAAAGAGCTTAAAATGTTGACATTCCAGACTATTCCAGGATTTTTTAAAAGACCGTTATGGCCTCCTGTGAGGTCTGTGGTTAGTTGAGTAGTAACTGATGCTTGCTTTTATAGAGAAGGAACACAGGAATAGTCTCAATAACATTTTTAAACCTCTCAAAATAAATCCACTTTCCATGACACAAATGGCACCTTCAGAATAGACAGTGGCAGATTGTGGTATGAAATCTTACTGGTACCAATCAGGATGACATTCCCAACCCACTAGTGCCATTGCTGGTCAGGTAAACAAAGACTAACAGATGATTTACTGAAGATGTCCCATTTTTCATCAACAAAAGCAACACTGCTGGAGAGGTTTCAACTTGTGGCTTCTACACATGCCATTGCTGTCCTCTGCTCACAGCAACAGAAATCATTCTGGTAGTGGAAAAATTCAGACACAGAAAGGTTAAGTGGTTAACAAAGTATATACAAAAACTGCAGTAGAAGTGAACTTACTTTTCTCCACGTCTGAAGTCCATATTCAGATCGCTCCACCAACACTGTTTACATGGCTCCACTGACTGTCTTACATAGATGATCTCTAAATCACCACAGTAATACCATGGATTGCAATCAGTAATGAATTAGAGCCAATTCAAGCTCTATAGTACTTCTTGCAAGCTCCCACATTCTTTGAATATAGGAGATCTCTGCAGGATCCGCATCAGATCTTGCTGGTCTTCTATTGGAGTCAGTGAGTGAACCAGGAAAAAAGTTATTCCCACTGCAATTGAAATCAAACTCATATTTTCCTCAGTAGAGCTATTTTAAGTCATTCATTATTATCTTTTTTCTCCCCAAAGAAAAGCCTGTTTGATACTCAGAGGTTGATAGAACCAAAGGGGAAAGAGAGAACACTGGGGTATTGTTCTTGCTGCAATTGCAGACTTACTTGGTACCTTAAAAAGGTTTTATTAAAAAACAAACCAACTCTGGAATGCTTTGAGGAAGAACAAGAAAACAGCAAAGGAAAAAAGGAAAAAAGAAAATCCATGCTGTTCTTGGACAGTGTCAGGGAAGTAAGGCCTGAAGTTGCCATACTGGGTCCAGTCCATTGCTACTGTGGGTGAGCATAATCCACTGATTCTTGTGTTCAGCCGTGATGTGTATGAGGCTACGACATAGATTATATATTATACATTTGTGATGTACAAAGGATCCAATACTGAGCTCCCGTGTACATATGCCAGAGATGGTGTTTAATGCCTTTCCACATCGTGCTGTATTCCGGCTTTCTCCTCCAGCTTTCCATGTAATTTGCAACTTACCTGGAGAAATGTCCAGGTGTGGTTTTCTACTGCAAAAGCACAACATGGAAATACACCCACATTAACTTCCCATCAAAGTGCAGCCTCATGGGTGTTATATGATGCAGGCAAAGGCACAGTTTGGCTCTTTACATTGCTTGCCTTCCACACACCAGCATGAGGAATCATCTCACCATCACCCATTCATTTCATTCTCCGCTTGCTTGTCTGTGATGGGCTTTTTTTCTTTCTCATTCATGTTCATCAGGTGCCTTCAATTCCCAAACATGTTCCCAGATCTTTCCCGGTGTCAGCTGTTGAGCTAAAAAGGGATTTTCTGAATTTGATTGATCAGGTTGTCACAAACCTGGCTAGGAGCCATTTGTTGGACGCTAATCAGATTGCTGCTGCAGGATCCAGCTGCTGAGTTTCCAATGTGCTTTTAGTTTCTGGAGCGTAAAGAGAGACAAAAGCACTACACCTGACTGAGCATCTGCAAGGATGCTTGAGGGGCATAGAGCCTCTGTCGACCACCCCTTCCTGAGCACTTGACCTCCTGCTGCAGTTGTCTGTCCCTGCAGGTTTGCACAACTTCCCCAGGTAGCTTAAGTGCAGCCTTTCACAGAATCCTATCACGAGGCGTGAGCCTTTTGGCTTACACTTTAATTCATCAGGCACTGCTAGATGTAACACATGCGTGGTAGAGATGAACTTTGCACATAATGCCTGAACCCAGCATCTCTCAGAAAATGCAGATCATGAGAAAACAACAGACACATGTACCCATCCACTGCTCCCTCTCTCTTTGATTCAGTGAGGGATCTCCTGCCTTCAGATTACCAGCTCATAATTTGTCTTTTCTGAATGTGGTTATTCCCTTCACTATATTAGCCTTTTTCCTTTCATAAACCATTCACTCCCCTCTCTGCCACCCATTCTCTCCTGCCTCTTGAAGCTTCCTCTTTTGCTCATTCCCCAAGTCTTTCTTTGATCTTTTCCATCCTTATCTGGCTTTGTTCAGCTTTTTGTGTTGTGCATAGGGCTCAGTAATCCCATCACCCGTGAGTTCAATCTCAGTCATCCCCCACCAGGGTTCAAGAACCAACTGCAGTCAATGATGCATGAAGGACTCTTCTGCCTAATAGTGAGTAGGCACCAACGCCGAAGCTACATTATTAGTTACAGTAATATAAGAATGCTGTGACATCAAGAAAACCGCACACCTCATGCATAGGTCCCACATCAACATGAGGCTCAGGACCAGCTGTTCAACAGCCGGCACCCGGGGAGGAGGTGTTTGAACTCAATGCTATTCTAGTAGCATTGTAGGCTTAGTAAGTACAATGACTCTGAGAGACATAGAGGTATTTACCTGAACAAGCAACTGGGGCCTTCAGCTGCTCATGTGGCAAGGGCTCAGAGCTGCTGGTTCTGGAGGAGGCCTGCCCACCTGGATCTCCTCCACACATTCAAGTTCCCTGCACAAGAACTTGGAGGAAAAAGACAAGATCAGGGCACAGATTATCTGCTAGCTGTTATATAAAATAATAGAAGCATACAATAACTTAGTTTGGAAAAGACATTTAAGATCGAGTCCAACCATTAACCTAGCACTGCCAAATCCATCACAATAATAAGTCAGGGTCCCAGAAGATAGCATAACCTGCATGTTGCTATGAAAGGAAGTAGGTGGAAGCATCATGCTGGCTGTGGCTGCAGCTCAGCAGATGGTCCATTTGCACCCTATAATTTATGAGCCAGGCTGCAGTATGATTTAGAGGGTAGAGAAGAGAGTGCTTCAGTTCCATCAGGGACATGGAGGTAAGGGAAAGCTTCTCATGAATGGGCTGGGAATATAGCTTAGGGTACGAGACAGAGTCTTCCCGCACTGACATGCCCACACACAGACTGATGCACACATCACCCTTGGAATAAGGATGACTCGATGGCTCTTATTATAAATGATCCTTGGCTAACAACATAGGTAAAGTAATTTATGGCTCTTCTTGCATTTCTGAATAATCTTTAGTAGGTTGAATTGACCATAAATCTATTGCTGTTCTTTGGGTACAGATGTGAATCCAAGGACTCTCTGACTCTTAAAACGATGAAGTTTGGCAAGCAGACATCACTTTTAAAATCAAGGATTCAGTCTTCTCTCATTTAAAGACTGCAGGAAGTGGTGACACACTTATAGGAAGCAAGGCCTGATTCTGGTAAACTGAGCTGAAATAACTTGCAATTTTCAGAACGGGATGAAACACATGGCAATTATAATGCAAGAAGCTTTATGAGGATGTAACTGTTTAAAAGCTGATTACAGAAAAAAGGGACTTGGCATCCAATCTGGAAGGGTAGCAGAGGGAGGGATGGCTGCATGGCAGGACTCCTGTTGGTGTATGAATGTCTGCACCATGGTGGCATTGTTATCCCCTTCTTGTCCTGACAATATACAGTCAATGGCACTTCAGGAGGTGGGTGGGGGACATCTGGTTAATGAGGAACAGATGGACATCATCGGACATGTGCTCTACCTGCTCTTTTCTTTGCTGCTCCCTCCCTCACTCTGATTTCTCCATTCTCCCCTGCAGCTGAGCTCTTCCTTCTCCTTCCTTTTAAATGGGAGCGAATATTTGTGTGCTCCCGAGAAAGAGCAACAAATGGCTCTGGGCAGAGACAAGTGCAATACCAGCAAATGCAGTTAGGAAACATCGCTTGCATGTGCCTTTCTCTGGCATCCCTACATGCTGTGCTGGTCCCCACTTACTGCATCTGCTTCCCACTTGAGTTCCTGGACCCATCGTAACAGTGGGCAACAGGGGCCACTTTCTCATGTGCCATTTCTTTGATAGCACCTGTTCAGTGATTTGAGAAGGACTTTCTTGGCAGCTTACCCCGCTGAGAAAAGGTATTTATTTATCCATCCTGGCTCTCACCTCCTTAGTTCATGGTGTGATTTTTAGAAAAGGTGAACCCATGGAGATGGCAACCTGAATTTCTGTTCCATCCTTCTGGTTCCTTCACAGCACAGATTTGTGTCTGAGCTTGTGTGTTCCCAGCCAGTTCATGGATACCAGTAAAGTGAGTTTGTTGGTCTCCCATAAAAATCTGGAAAGCTGAATACAAATCAGATCCTGAGAGTAAAACAAATTCCCAAAGGCTTGTGCATCTCACAGCTCAGAGGAGATATTGCAGTGTTCCTATATGTGCTTCTACAAAGGAAATCTTCCTAAATCCCTGTGTTTCAACCAATGCTGACAAAATAGCAAACTAATTCCTATCAAGTTCCAATTGGCTTTCATTCTTACTAGTGGCTTTCACTGAGATTTTCTCCCTGAGCGCTATGACAGAAAAGGCAGTCCCTAAACCCCTTTTCACTCCTTCCTATAACAATTTTTCTTCACTAGAGTTTTGTTTGCTCACAGTTACAGAATTGAACTGATCCCTCAGTTTAAGTTACGTGATGTCCTTATGTAACATCAGGACAAGGTTTTACACCTTCCACCTTCCTCTAACTCACCAAGCATTTTAGTGTGGGTGAGCAAAGTGCCCTGAATCAGTCTTTACAGGGCAGCAAGCAGAGGTATAGTCAGCAGTCCGGCTCTGCCACCTTCTTCTGTCTCTCTAATCTGAGAGCTGTTACAGTGTCCAAAAATGGGATTAATTTTCTGTGTTGGATAAAAGGCCTACGTCCCTTCCATGGTTTCTACTACAGCTGCTTTTGAGACACATTGGTTTTTATACATATGCCACAAACATAGCATGAACAAGGAAGGAGAACTTCAAAGGAGAATGATTTAGGTTAGCTGAGGTAGAAACCAAGTTAATTCATTTGAGGTGATCATTTCAATGAGGAAAATGGACTGAATCCGCATGGTATTCTCACCATTGCACACAAATGCTGAGTTAGCATCCAGATCCATCCTCTGCCAGGATCTGGACTTTATGGGCAATTCAGAAGTCTTATTCAATATTCATCCCAGCCAAAGCATCATGACTATATCTGATTGTCCTTGGCTTTCCTTCCAAGATCTTTTCCATACTCCCTCTCTTTCTGCTTTTTCCCAAATGAGCCCTCACTCCTCTCTTACATCCATGGGGAATTAACAAGCAGATTCTAACACAGTGAGTTAGCAGTACCTCAGCAGCCTCACAGAGCCCAATAGCTACTGGCAAGACCAGGCAACAGAAGGAAAAGCTTGCTTATCTCTCTCCTTTTGCCATTCATCAGAAGCTGAAGCAAACCCATCTTAGCCTTTCTTGAATGACTCTCCCTGGGACTCTACTCCTGCCTGGAGCATTTCCTTCATAACAGCAGAAGAGTGAAGAGCCTGACCCCCCACCTCTGAAGTCCAGAGTGACAAGACTGTCTTTACTGTACTCCTCTCCCACGAGCTATTGATCATGGCAACACAGTCTGAAACTGGTGTATGCTTCATTGAGTTCCCAGGGAGATCCCAGTCTAAGGATCCCATCCAGAATGTCCTCAGGGAGAGAATGTGCTCAGCCATCCCTGGCAGCTCATCTCCAGGCTTCACCATGCACATACAAACAAGTCTGTCAGTCCAGTCGGTGCTACACTTTCCATCTGCTTGAATGGCTGTACACTTCTTGTTTCATCTTAGATCCTTTCTTCAGACACATCTCATACCTCTCCTTGGACACATTCCACAGGGACAACAGTTCTTTTTGAAGTCCCTTACCCATAAAAGAAGTATCTGCTCAAGATCATTGCAATGGAGTTGGGGTGGTCTGGGTGTTTCTCACCAGCACAATCTCTCTGTTTGGCAGCTCCCTTCCCTTCAATCCCAGGGTACATGTCTTGGCAATAATGTTCTCTTCAGTGTTCCACTTCTAAATAGTCTTCCATCTGCTAAAGAGTGAAAATCGGTGTCGGTGCACCTGAACCTGTTCCCTTGCAGGGAGATTTTCTATGCACTGGCCCAGATTTGTCAAGTCCATTATGAAGAGCCCTGTTGTGCAGACCTTCAAGACACATTGCTTTGTAAGATAAATCCAGGTTGAAAGCGTGCAGCTGCATTCCTAGAGAAAAGGGCTACAATTCCCCAGAGACCCTTGAAGGTCCATGGTAACTGTAGTCATGACCTCGTTGCCTGCACCAGTCTCATCACTGCAGTAATGGAATGAATTTGTACAAGCCCCGCCGGAGAAGGGACAGAACTAATAATCCTGAGCCTCAATTCTACAGCAAGTGCATGCCCAGAAATGACCTGGTGTGCCTCTGAGGAAACCTTATGCCTATGACTGGGCAGAGAAGGAACTGGGGTTTATTGGTGGGTTTTGGATTCTTGCTGTAATTTCTTGTGAACTACAAGCTGATTTTTTGCTTTGCACCAGAATGCAGCAACACTGGGAGAAGTTCATTGCTTTTTGACTGTTGGGGCTGCTTCACTGGGACTTCAGGATTCCAGTTTCCTGAACTGCACACAGAACTTCTCAAATGCGATGAGACCCTTGGTCACCCCAAGTGAAATAAAACATCCCTAGCCTGAGTTAGAGTTCAGTTTCAGTCCTTTTTCTCTGATTCAGTTTCACTGGTAAGTTGGAAATAATAATGCATCATAAACCTTACGTGAAGTCTGGGCTTCCATCCCAAAATTTTCTCAGAGGTTTATCAGTTATGAAGAACACTGTGACCAGCCAATGGTGGATCCACTGTAGCACTCATCTTTTTCCTACACTTAAACTGACATGGAAGGGTTTTTTTACTTTAATATAACATTCACAGACAGACATCTATCAATATGTTGCCAGTCTGGGTAAATCTGTTTTTCCCTGCAGATGCTTTTCAATCTGATTCCTTTTCACCTCTCAAGTTCTACACGTAACACAATTTTCAGCAGCTGGATCCTGAGGTAGGATGAAATTTTGCAGCTGCTCTGTAGGAATTTGTAGTCTGACCATTATCGTGCTGTGTAAGTATTTTAGCACTGGCTTGCCAGGCTTTGCGATGACATAGCACCGACTTTCACCCCCTAGTTGTGTTTGTTCATATACACCCTCCTATCACTGGGCAGGGGGTGTTGGTTAAGAAAAGGTTGGTGGGACAGCTGTGCCTGTTAATTAAGTCTGAATCACAGAATAACTGAAGCACTCAGGTGAGGAGGGACCTCACAAAGTCTCTAGTCCAAGCTATAGCTCAAAGCAGGGTCGGCTGTGAGGCCAGGTTTGCCCCGGGCTTTATCCATCTGGGGCCAGGTTTGATATCATATTCCAGCAGAACTTCAAATGAATGTGGTATATCACTGAAGAACAGCCATCCCTAGACTTTCAGAGGCATATAGCTTTTTAAAAATTAATACTTCGGTCTTAGCACTATGTCCGTCACACCTTCACAACTTACCATGGCTCCTCACTCTACCAGTCCTCAGTAGGTGCTGATCAAGAGCTGAAAATAGCCATATGAGATCTCAAATCAATACAAGCTATAAGCCCTGCTTGGGCCATATGCTTGTAAGTAGGCTAAAGGAAGGACCTTGTATAATTTTCTAGGTGGTGCACACAAGTAGAGAGAAAGCAGTGATTCCTCTCCTTTATCACGATAACTAGAAAGTAGCCAGAGAGTAGGAGAGGTAGGAAATTGTGATCTGAAGTCTCAAGCTCCTTGGGAGCTCAGCATGTACACACTGGAGACTGTGAACCCATGGGAACATCTCTGATATCTCCCAGGACCCTATTTCTAGACCCTGCAGTCAGATGCATGCAGGGTTGCCCTCTGTCCTGGGGATGAGTGGACTCCTCTTTGTGAACCACTGCTAACCAGCTTCTGTGCATGTAACGGGAACCTACTCCTTTCTGTTGGCAAAGGGTTAGGCTGGAGGAATCATTGTATCATAACCCACCCGGGCCATCCTCAGGGTCCTGGGACTAAGGCTGGTGTATGAAACAAGAAAAATTGTCTCTGGTCAGAATGGATGTTACTGGGTTCAGATTCCCACTCTAAGGTATAATGCCCTGTCAGGAGGGACAAGAAGAAAAATATTCCTCTGAAATCCCATTTATTTGGCCCCTTATTCAGGAAATTGTACAACAGCTCGGGGGGTATATTACCCCCATCATGGAATGTGAAGTGAATGGAAAGTTTTAACAGCGACACCAAGCAATTTAGCTTTTTCATATAAAAACTGCTTTTTTCTCCCCCTAAATGTGACAAGGGATCATAGCCCACATATGCTGAGGATCTACTGCTGTAGGTCGCAGGGCTGCAAAACTGTGTCAGCCAGGGCTGCTCAATAGTTCAACGATCTATTGGACAAATGAGAGCATGAGAAACACAGTAAAAGGCAATCTGAGACCACGTGAGTGTCTGTCAGCCAATGCCACAGTTCTGGAAAACCCAGGGTTGTAATTAGAAACAGTAAGTATTTCATAAAGCAGTATCTCCTATACATGTTAGAGAAACACACACAAAAGGCTTTAAGCTGACCCACTGGATCTAATGCAGTCAGGGTAGCCAAACCTGCAGCTAGAGGAGCCTTCCCAAACTTCAGGCTCCCAGGAGAGGCTGCACCTCTGGATGATACCACACACTGATGTTCCAGAGACACTGGCCACAAGGTTGTAGACAGCTTTGTGCCCTTTTCCCATAGCAGTGTCTGCCTTGGTTGCAGGCAATTCCTCTTTACTGTCACCGCCAGTAATTCCTTGCATTTCCCATGTATCAGTTACTTTCAGTCCCTCTTTTCTGGAGCTCAAATCTCAGGCCAGGCAGGAAATGAAATGCTGTACTCCAAACCTAATGCAGTGCAGCCAGAGGAACCCAGTCAAATTACTTTGCAAACAGCCCCACATTTGCTTGCTCATATTCACTAGTACACCCCATGGCACAGAGTGTCAATGAACTACATATGGTAGATGAGCACTTGGTGTTTTGTTGGTTTTGAGATGTGTGTGATTCCCAGCATTGCTTATCTGGTTTATAGCTGGCTTATAATCTATGTGTTGGGCATGCAATGGTGTGCAGTAGCATTGATTGATCCAGGGTTAGATGTGGTGACACTGTCACCTCTGTCCCTCTCTTTTAAACAGTTCATCAGATATTTGCAATCTAAGTTTCCAATACCAACTTTATTTACCTGAGGCATCACTTTGCACTGCAGCCATTTCACTGTACACATCTGGGATTTAATTTCAGGACTTCTCCACTCAGAAGCAGAGGCCTTTCATCCAGCAAGCTACTGAGAGTGGTTTCACTGACTTGGATGGAGAGGATGGATGTTTATAACTAATAAATATGCCAGCAAATTGTATATGTTTGGCTGCATTCACAGCTTGAGCTGAGTGAATTGGAGGCAGTGTGAGCTGCTGTAAAGTGTCATTTTCTCTGTCCTGCCAGCACATAACTCACACAACTTAAACTATCTTAACTATTGCTGGACTCCCCTGCACTTGTCCCTTGCTGCCCAATAAACAGGTTAGTGATGTGGTGTTCCTAATAGCCCCCCTAAGACGACCCTATACTACAACAGTGGCATTCCTGGAGCAGCCAAGAAACATAGCTGATAAGACCAGTAATTGAGAAAGCTGATGTATTTTCACTAGGAGAAGATAGCAATTCATACCTTCTACCTATCATTATCCTTCAGTATTGATTCTCCAGTCACATTTTCTTTGCTAAATTACTTATTTCATCAAGAAGGGATTCTGCGGTTGCAGTCAAACCTTGACTGGGCATATATGTGCACTTGGTGTGAAAAGTGCATGTGACCTGAATTTTAGACTAACCTCTGAGATTACCCTTTTAATGGAAACTCAGCACGCTACATATTCTACTGTTGGTAAACTCCTACCATCTGAAGGGACAGGTTATGTCCTTGTGGGCCTGTTGTCAGGATATTGTATCTTACTTCACAAAAACTATGTGTTGGTTATCAGATGGGCAAGAAGACAGGTTTTAGTAAATAACACATAAAATATTTGTGTGCCATCATTCAGTTTACTTTAAACAAATTTGCTTCAATTGTGTTCCCACTCCATTTGTCTGCCTTCTGTGACTGTTACAGCAACATATTTACTGGCATGGATTTTCACTTAAACAGCAACATTTAAGTGAACATGTTCGTAAAAAAGCAACTGTTGAATCTATAATCAAAAAGTATGCACTGTGATGAGACCCTACTATTAATGAGTTTACAGGCACTACCATATTGTTACTGGAAATTTTTGTCTGAGAGGAACTTAGAATTTAAACACAACGAGAGCTGCAAAAGAATCTGTTTTCCTGGGGATATTTTTGACATGTTCTTTCTTCTTTTTTTTTGGGGGGGAGGGGGCAATGGAAACTAAAACTTTGTCTATTTCCAATCGATGGCATAGGATATCAACAATTTAGCACATGAGTCCAGTCAGAAGAGAACTGATTATCTTATATACTTAAAGCAGTGCTGGCCGAAATGGATTAGCAAACACATCAGAGGTCGAATTACCCTGATGTTACCAAAAACCACCAATCAACAAACAAATTAAGGGGAATTATTGCTTTCTTCCAAGAATTGTTTAAATACAGATGGGAGCAAGGGTTAATAGCTCTGAGGGAGTGGGTATGTCCCAGACTCTTCAAAAGAGGGAAGAGCTTATGCATAGAATTGTGCTTTTATATTGCTTTTCAATCCCATTTTTTGTAACCTTTGTACTGTGTGTTAGAAGAATGGGGGCTGGCCTGAAACAATTGAAAAGAAATCTGAGACCAATTGAAATCAAGACAGGGGGAAAGAGAATGAGAGTCCCCAAACCAGAGAGATGGAAATGTTAGTCCAGGTCAAGGAAGCAGTATTGGAAAAAAACGTATGTCAACAACTATAGCTGTGGAAGGCACTAGCAGAGAAATGCAAATAAAGGCACAGACTGGAGCAAATCAGCTTGGAAAATAAAGGAGAGGAATTTGATATTTTGCCTCAAAACAAATGGGAAACCATGAGTTTGAGATGAAAAGGCAAAGATGTAATACCAGTTGTGCTTAGTTGTACACATGAATTTGGAAAAGCCCTGAGTAAGAACATTTCAAAGGTCAGACCATGCTGTAGACATTACGGCTGGTAGATTCACTGTTAGAGTAAGGAAAGCAAGTTTGCAATTCACAGAAATGCCTAGGTTGTGCCTAACATTTGCAGAAAGGGCTTCACAGAGGGTTAGGAAAATGCTACAGATTATTTGAAATGTTTTAGATTAAGAGAAACTGTTCTACCTGTGAAGGAGTTAACTGAGAAAAGCTGACACAAATTGGGAAGTTTCTTACACAAGAGAGGCTGCAGGTAAGCAGGGAAGAGCCAGTGAAGTTACAAAAGGTATGTGTGCATTTGAGTACTATTGACATTATAATGGCTGGTAGAGCTCAGAGGAGTTTTTTACTGAAACACATTATTTGTTTGCGAATGTCGGTTTGTTGAAGCTGACACTCTGCTGGAGTGTACTTTCTAGTCTCAGCAGAAAAGGTTGATTAGATCTGAGACAGGATGTCTAGGCAGAAGGAAAGAAAGAGAAGAGTCGTTCAGAAGAGCCAAAGAATTAACTCATCTAGAATACAAGAAATCCAGGGTGAAGTCTACGCTGGGTGAGAAAAAGAATTTCAATGCTAAGCCTGGCTGCTGTACTGCTAGTTTGTCTAGGGCAGGGTTGCTTTCCCCCTTCCTCATAGGAAAAAAATAGCTGAGGAGTTATGAATATGCCACAGTACGAACAGACGTCTTATTCTGAAACTTCTAAAACGCCCTGATGCTTTGCACCATCACATCTCTTCACCTGTCTCTTCAGGCAGAAAGAAGACCCTGAAGCAGCAGTATCCTCATGAATGGAGGTCTCTGGCTCTGATGCCAGAAGTAACTGAGCTCTGTGTGGTCTTGATCAGGTGGTATACAACTACATTTTCATAGGTACTTCTTTCTAAGTGCCTCATCTGAGATATTTTGCACCTACTGTTCTATTCTGTGTTGTTCAAAGGTGCTGAAGACCTACTGCTCCCTTTCAAGTCCTACGGCAAAGCAATTAGGTTAAGTTATTTCAGACTGCATTCCCAGAAATGAAGATGCATAAAATGAATGAACACATGAAAATATTGGCCCTAATATCTCTGTGACTCAGCTTTTCTATCTCTACAATGGAGAAAATGATGGTAACTGGTTTTGCAAAATGCTTTGAGCTCTACAGATGAAAAGCAGTATGAACGTTAAGTGTGATTATAATTTTTATTAGAAAAAGATTTAAAGGATGATCCCTCCCTGGAGAAGGGATCCTAGCACAGAAGAGACATCCCTGTCTGAAGAACTGCTTGAAAGTTGAGCAGATGCTAAGGACTAGAGTACCCTTATCCCAGTGAATACCCCGAGACGAATGGAGTGGACAACCATTTCACAAGGCTGACATGAGGTAAAAAAAGAAATGGGACCAGGCATCATTATCAGAAAGGAGATCACTAGATTTCTGCACTGTGTTCTGCATGAACCTACAGCAAAAACAGACAAGGACAGTCATGTAGGAGAGATAGGAGTGAGTGACTCCCTTAAGTGCTCTATGAAGAATAAGGAGGCTCTGGGTGCTTGTTAAATGGAACAGTGGTGTAGATGGAGGAGCCTGAGGACACAGCAGATAATGGCTTATTTTCAAAGAGCTGAGCAGAGCACCAGAAGCTAAGGAATTACTGGGAACAAGAGTAAAGTAAAAAGCCGGAGTAAGGAGATAGGCCTAAATGATGAGAAGTACCAGGGTCAAGAGAAGTAGTTGTTTTTTTGAGTGACTGAACTATGTCAGATGTTTCCAGGGCTGCAAAAAGAGTAGGAGGAGAGGCATGAGAAAGGCTCGGGAAAGGGGGGTGTTATGTCTAAGTGAGATAAATCAGGGCAATCTGTGATAAAAGATGGAAAAAGTATATTGTACTTGTCTGAAAAAGGGCTAGGAGGTGGGAACAACATGGGTGTGCTGGGAAGAGCACCAGTGTCAGAGAAACAGCTAATAGCAGCTTGAGGAACAAAGAAGGAACAGGATCAAGACTATCCGTAATAAACTGCCCTAATTCTCCTGCTGGTTATGGAGGAGGGAGTCATACTGCTGTTTCTGAAACTAGAAACCAAATTATGGAAAACCAGAGGCTGGACAAAGTACCCTGAGGAAGATCTTGAGGTGATGGATTTTGTTTGGTTTTGGTTTTTAATGCAGACAGTGTTGGACAGAAATGGAGATTAACACAGCACTGCAGGTATTGCCATAATGACCTGAGAGAGGAAAGGAGGGAGCCAAACTGCAGATGAGCACTAAAAAGCATGTGGGGAGAATGATTGAAGGGAATCAAAGGTTTAGTTTAATCCTGAGATGAAGAGACAACAGGACATGGTGCAAATTAAGCAAGACAGCACTGGGTAAGGAGGGAAAAGTTGGGCTCATTAGGACAGATTCCCAGAGATCAGGAAGCTGAAGCTGAGAGTAAAGCAAAGACTGTAAGAAGTCTGAGAGATCATGGAAAGTAAGAAAATAGAATAAATTCACATGCACAGAATTACTCCATGAGTAAAAGGAGAGATAAGCTGTTTAAAAACATACATAGGATCTACTCAGAGTTCCAGAGATGGGAGATGGCACTCGTCCTGAGGGGAGCAGGCATGATTCAGTTCTGCCCTTCAGGATCTACTGTTGGTAGGACATGATCCAGGGAAGCTGCAATAAGCAGCAAAGACAGCTGCATTGATCTCCTTGGGAACTTGCAGAGTGTGGGAAATGCTCTGCTGCTGGGATTATCCCCTTGGTCCCCTTCTGGGGAAGTCCTGAGTCTGGAGATGATCCCACTGCTTTCCTCTCTGTAGAAATGCTCTGCATCCTACAACCTGTGGGAAGCAATGGGAGATCCTCGGGCCCTCTGTGTCATACTGTTCTGCTGCTGCGATGGCACCCATCCCACTGCTCCTAGACAGCTCTTTCCTGTTGACTGCCCCCCCTTACAAATAAACACTCCTGATGTGCAGCTGATTGATTAGGCAAGAGCCATGTAGAGACAGAGCTTTACCAAGCTATTTAGACCAGGCCATGAAAGCAGAAACCTACTCAATTCTCAGAGCCAGAGAAGCCCAGCAGGCCTATAGGGGAGGCTTAATACTCACACTAAAACACCCAGCATGCAGCAGCTATATTATCTTTTCCCTACCTGCTGTTCCACTTGTGTCACTCTCTCTCCTTGAATCCCTGTGCTGACTTCCAGTCTCTTTCTACATCAAAGTTCAGTTCCTTGTTTCATCTTCAAGGCCTCACGTGGCTCTGTTGGAGCTAGCTCCCTCCTTCCTCTCCCACCCTACTCACTCATCTCCCCCTGCCCAGCCCCTCTCCATCTTCCTGCAGCAATGACTTCACTCCTTCTCTCCTGCTGTCCTCTCTCCTCTTTCCACCACACAGCCTCATTCACGTCCCTCATGCCTGCCCTCAGGACTCATTTACTGCAGCTAGTCTTACTGCGTTAATGACTACCACTTCTCCTACGCCGTTGGCAAGCTTTGCCCCTTTTGACTATTAACTTTGTTTACTATTACATCTGTAAGATGAGGAATGATTCAGAGATACCCGGCCAAGGCTAGGAGCAAACAAGACATGAACATGCCATAGCTCAGCTTGTGACCTTTCTCAGGCACTTCCCTCATTCCAGCCTGCACATCTCAGACCTAATCTCATCCCTGCTGTTTTCCCGCTGACCTCACCAGAAGCAGGATCCAGGTCCCACAGTTGCTGCCTAAAGGCTGCTGAGAGCCTCTTCTGACAGAGCTGAGCATCCTCACTCGTTAGTGCCCCACAGGCTGGGGTCTTTGTAGTGTGAAACCCTGGGGGCAAGATTCTGCCTTTTTAGCTGCCAGTAAAACTCTGTGTACACAGGGTGGCATGTGGAAATACATAATAATGCTTAACACTACGAGCAGACAGCATTAGCAGGGGAAGACTTCCCCCTCCCACTCACCCTTTGTCTATCTGTTTCTTTCCCGTTGTCAAAATTTAGCATCCTCCACTGAGAGACTCCGTTTTGCTCTGATGCTTGGAAGACATCCAGTCCCAGCTCACTCGCTTTCCCTGCCAGTCTCCACAGGTATTCTGTACACAGGGCTTCCAGCTAGTCAAGAAATGCTCTCTCTTCTTCCCCCCCCCCCACACACCACNAGACTCCGTTTTGCTCTGATGCTTGGAAGACATCCAGTCCCAGCTCACTCGCTTTCCCTGCCAGTCTCCACAGGTATTCTGTACACAGGGCTTCCAGCTAGTCAAGAAATGCTCTCTCTTCTTCCCCCCCCCCCACACACACACTCACACAGGGGAACCTCCAAGTTCCAGGGTTGTTACAGGATCCTGGTGGCTAGGCAAAGTCATTCATTCTTGTTCTGATGTATTAATCACCTCTGCACACCATGAAGTGCACTACTGGAAAAAAGCAGCCCTTCAGCAGGAGCAGAGGGCAGCCCTGAAGAAGCATTTGCAAGACGCATTTGTCAGTTCAGGTCACAGGGGAAGCAAGAGGAAAACCTGCACAGTTGTGTTTCTAGCTTGTCCCAAACTCATTCTGGTGTTCACTAAAAATGGCTCCAGGAGAAGCAGTTTGAACTAGAAATTAACGCATAGAATGAATTTTATGTTTGAGGTTGACATGACTCTAACATATGCTTGACAAAACCAAGGCCACAGCCTTCCAAGTCTGTGCTGATCAAGAGGGCCAAGAGAACAAGGACTTGGTGCACAACAATATCTTAGAGGTTAGTTTTGAAGACACATCCCCTTAACTGTCCCCAAGGAGCAGATGTGGTTTCAGCAGCTACGTCTTCCCTGCAGGACCCAAAGGGAAGTTGCAAACATCTGTTAAGTATGGTAGCTGAAGTGGATGCAGAAACCAGGCTGGAAAAATATGAAAACCTGTTTTCCTGCCCCACAGAGCTCTGAAATTATAAAGCTTCCTGTTCTATGCTGGGGTGGGACAAAGGTGCTTTTTAAAGGCTTTTTTTTTAGACCAAAACCATGAGTTAGATGCACTGAAACTGTCAGTAAGCCAATAGCTCAAATATTCACCTTATTCACCTGGAATTCAGGTGGTTTTGTCAAAGTCTCTATATCCCCCTGAGAAATTTTCATTGAAAACTCTGAATAACTTCAAGAGAGAAAGACTTGCAGCAGTGGCTGTAGCATGGGGAAAATGAAAAGGTATTTACTCATGGAGAGACATACACACAGTGAGAGTGAAATGCTGCCGTTCTTTGATCTTGGCACATTTCCTGACTTGCAACTCCAGTTCGAAGGTGCAATAATGAGGTTAACATCTAAGGTGCAGCACCACATTTGTTGTTGCTTCACAGAATTCTGTAGCTATAGAAACTATCAGAAACTGAGGAAGTGGCTGGAATTTCAGACCAGTGATTCCAGTGGAGAATTGGTAATTTTTTCCAAGGGAAAGTGGGTGAATCTGGAAGGGGTTTGCATTTTGGCAGTCTTTAGGAGACAAGTTGTTAATTTACTGGATTTAAAGCAGGGAAGTTTCAGTTCTGAAACTTGAGCTATGTTACCTCACATGTGGGGTAGGTGAGGAGGCATGGTTTGGTGCAAGACTCTCTGATAGGCGTGCCTCCAAATAGTGCAATCCTGGCCACAGAAGGTGACTCTGTACCTGGCTTGGACATGATTCAAAGCCCTAAACGGCCTTTCAAGTTTCTAACTGAGTGTAACTGGACCAGATCACATTAGAAATAATATTCCCTAGTCTAGTATTGTGAGTAAATTTTATCCCATTATGAATAGCCTCCTCCCCAGGACGCGAGAGTAATGCTACGTGTAGTGTAGCTGAAAACGCTTCAGAGATTAGCCCTAGCACATAGCTCACACCTACAGACTCTTCTGTAATAAAGTAGCGTACTCAATGGATGAAAAAATATTGGTGCGGCAGCACGGCTTGCAGTCAAGCTTCAAAGAGGTTATTATGACTGAGCAGCAGTACCTGCTCCCCCCATATGCCTTCCGTGGCTGTGCCACAGGTAGTTTCACACTCCTTCACAGCCTCCCCTTCAAGCTCCCCTCTCCGAATCTCCCCTCCCTCGCTGACCTCCATTCGCCCTTATTGCAGGCATCATCCCTAAATCTAGCACGCTTTTCCCCTCCACTGTTTCCTTTTCAAAACCCAGCATAAACTTACACAATACACACACACATACAACTGTAAATGTGCCATGATTCTGTGCTCCTATAAACCTTCTCCTTCTAAACACCCTGCTGGTAGTGTTTGCTTGTTAAATAAACCCAGTGCTGTGCTTAAATCTAACTTTTGTTGTAAGCATTTCACAAGAGGGCCAAGTCACTTTGTTTCCTTGTAAATCACTGGGGTACCTGCAACCCAGAGGAAATAACAATAATAAAATTATTAACGTTCTAATAGCAGCCTCTGAAAGCTAACACCACTCGCGAGGCTTGGCATTTGGGTTTTGCCCAGCTGCATAAAAAGGGGACTAAAATCAAATCTGTGCAATATCTACTGTAACACCCAATGTTTGATGTGGATTATGAGTAAAGCAGCAAGCTGGAACAGTAGCAGCTTGTCTGAAGATATTGAGCCACAACATAGCTGTGCTAACGCAATTTCATCAGACTCACAGGGGCCAACTACCCTATTCGGCCCTGTGGGATATAGGCTGTGTTTACCTACACTTTCTGAACTCCAGCAACCTAAATGAAGTATAAGCATGTTTGTTTCATGTGTAACAAAGCAAGCTCTGTGTCCTAGCTCTTTTAGCACAGAGGGCACTGCTTTCCTAGTGCTCTCACAGACCAGTCTGGTTTTTACTCCAAATATTTGCCCTGATAGCAATTGCATCAAAATAATCTCAGAGAAGTGGGAGCCTAAAACTGTTTGGAACCCACACAACTCTTTTAATTCCAAATCCTAGCATAGCTGGGAAATTTAAGAAACAGTAAGGACCCACGTTTGGATTCAGTACTCAGGCTGATTGGGAAGGGGCTGCCATGGAGGTTGTCCCCACTCTGGGGACATGACCAAGGCAGTGAGCTCCCATTTCTGGGATAGCTAGGGTTACCAATGGCTTCCTCCCCAACTATCTTTAAGAAGGGGCTTGATGTACATCAGGTCAGCCATCCACTCCTCCTGCCCTGTCTTCCCTCCAGTTTCTTATTCTTATTGCTTAGGAGTGTTTGGGAGGCTTTGGATCATTTTAGTGACTGAGGCTGAGGTCAGGGGTGGATTGACCAGGGGTGGGCATGCTGAAGAGGTTCGGTACACTTGTATGCCCCTCATCCTAGGGTGCTCCCCAGGATGAGATGACTGGCTGGGGATCTGCTCTGGGTTTGGCTTCTCCCGAAACACCAGTGCTGCAGGGTGAGACATAGCGACTGCTATGGGAAACTGCAGAATTAGGAAGTCCTGACCTCCTCCTTGGCGGTTCTGTTTTCCGATCGTAGGTGGTGCATTTCAGGGCAATAAAGGGCACAGGGCAGAAAAGCTCCACGAGTGCGTGGCACTGCACGTCGCAGCTCAGCCTGAAGCGCTGCAGTCAGCAGGGCTTTCTGCCAAGGAAATCCTATGCTGAGTTCCCTCCTGGCCATCTCTGGTGGGCTGCCTGAAGGGACAGCAGAAATCCCAGTGAGCTCTCTGAGTGGACTAAGGGATAACCAATATTCCCTGCCTGGGTATAGCAGCCTCTGCTCTCCGAGGGCAAGCGTGTGCGAGCTCAGTGAGCACGTAATGGCTGCCATGCTCGTCTGCAGAGCCACCACGCTGGGGGATCTTTCTCACTGTTGCATGAAGGGCTTTGGGATCCCTGGGGTATAAAAAGTGCTAGAGAAAAATATAGTCCTTCTCTTGTTCTATTTCCTTGCCTAAAATAAACTTCACACTCATCTGCTGGGCTGGAATAGCCAAAGCAGGCTTTGCATCCCCAGTAGAACCTCTCACCCCAGCTCAGGTGACTGTGGCCAGACCCCCAGTTCTTACTCAGAGGTCATTAAAGAAAGAAAGCGGTGCCTACCTGCCCAGTCCTTCTCCCATGGGCAGGGATGGTGGTGAGATGAAACACCCTGAGAGCCACTGAGGCAGGGTTGCAGTTTTCCCATGGGAACCAAGCTGAAGAATCCCCACACCCTGCTATTCCCCAAAATTTCTACTGCTGGCTGTCAATTATGATCCAGATTTGACAATTCCTACTGCAGGCTGATGATGTTGTGTGGGAGAACACAGGAGACTTGCTGAGACTGCCAAACTGCTAAACACATGTGATGGGGGGGCTCTCCCTTCCTCCATGTGTCTGAGCCTTGGAGGGAATGGGGAGGAGAGCTGAAGTGGCACAGAAGAGGGAGGATGGATTGAAAGCTGCCTCTGTCATTGACTTGCTCCATTCTTTGGATTATTTCCCTGGAGTTCCCAGATATTTTTATTATTAATAACTAATAATAATTTTTATGTAGCGCTTTGCATCCTGAAGGACCCTAAAGCACATCACATACTTCATAAGCTAATTACCAGCTGCAAGCCTAATTCTTCTCTTGGCTGTGACCATATCTGCTGAAGGAAAAGCTCAGAGTCACACTAGATTTACACCAGTTTAACTGAGGACAGCATCTCCCTATAGATCCAGCTGGATATATCAGAGACAAATGCAGTGTGGAGTTGGAGATGAAAGATTTGAATTGCCTTTTCTCCTCCTTCATAATTTAAAAATGACTAAGGAAATTGCATTCAGAAAGCCCTGTGAATGCAGCATTACGACTGCAAGATTCAAGATTTGGATTTTGGGAATAGCCAAGCCCAAATTCCCACTGAAGTAGGAGCTCAGCCCACATCTGAACCAAGGCACTGTACAGCTCATGTCTGTGTTCCAGGCTGCCACTTTTCACAGTGTAAGGAGGGCTGTTCTCCACTCTTTCCTTGCCTGGCAAACCAATGCTGGCGCATAGCAACTGCTAATCACCCCTAGAGTTACAGTCTCACCATTGACCCAAAGCATGACCTAATGTACAAGGTGACGCTGGTTCTGTCCTCTGATGTATGCTCACAAATCAGCAATACAGTTGTATCTGAGGATGAAAATGCAACCCAATAGGATAAGGTGAATTATAAACTTTCCAATCCATGGATTTCCTCTGCATACTTCTGGAGAGAGACTAATCCACCTGAGCTCTGGGGCATTGAGGTCAAATTTGAGATGGTTCAGCCCTTATGTCCTCATCCAGCTAGGATGTTGTTTACATGATCTGATTTCTGAGAGTTTGATGTTGTAACCCTATATGCAAAACCTGTCCTAGTTACGGTATTGTTGCAATGACAGGGGGAAAAGGAAGAAAAAGAGAAGCAACAGCTCTTAAATACGCCCTTTGTCCCATCCACCCCTTTCCCTCCAGGCTTACAGTAGTATCTGTCTTCCTCTGACATCTGGATATGCAGCCATAGGTTGGGATTGCCTGTGGTAGCTATGGAGCATCTCCTCTCCTCCCACACCTTATACACATCATTTCTCTCTCACTGCAGATAATTGCATCACCCTTCCTGTTACTCGGCTCACAGTTGTAGTGTCACATTTTGACTTGTTACACACACACACAAATGTTCCTGCTACAAATTGCCAGATTTATTTTTTTTCTTTTTAATCCCCTGTAATTTCTTGATTTCTTTCACTTGCCTTTTTTTGTTCTGCTTGGACTTCTCTCCATGTCCTGATCAACTTCTGCCTCACTTTTCTGCCTTCCACCCCAGCAGCTCCAGCACTTCAGCTGTGCTCTTGGTGTTTAAAACCCAACATGACGCTACAGCATTTGACCAGGACTATTTACAGACCCTTTTCTCAACTATTTTGCTGGTTCCCAGCTCATTGAAAGACCCGTTTTGCCTCTTCTTTCAAGGCAAAGGCAATAGCTTTTACCGATTCAGCTGATATACCTTGAAAACTCTGCATCAGGGCTTGTATGCCAGGAAGTTCATGTTTTTCCTACCTAGAGTGACACCAGTCACTGTAACAACTGTAGGAACAGTTTCTAACCTCTCTGCTGAGGAAACAGAGATGTTGTCAGTGTTTTACGCATTCACTGAACCACACAGGAAAGTATCAATTACAAACACCAAATAATTTCATTGACATATAAATGAAATTATGGCATGCATTTGTTATATATGTATATAGAAAACTATTTTCAATTCCAGAACACCAGCAGCACAGCAGGGAAACACAAGAAATACAGCATCAGGAGGAGCAAATTTATTCACAGCTTTAGATGATTCAGATGAGCCTATTACATTTTTGCGTTTAGTGCTATTTTCAGAAGAAGCTCAGCTCAGGTTTGATTCTGGCAAAGTCTAGAAATAGAGCAAATTATTTACCCGGGGAGATGGTTGTGGTAAATGTACACAGAAAGGATCTTTCTGAATGATTTTTATTACTGCTGTATTGAGGGTTTTCATTTGTAACTTGGACAGATGTCTCGCAGTCCCTGAAAACCAGCCACCCACAATGCTTCGGCTTATAAAGCTCAAACGTGCTGGATTTGTGCTTGCACCAAAACGTGTTCAAGAGGCTTTGCCCAGTTTTCCCTGCCAATCTCGCTGTAACAAAGCACAGGAAATTTCAAGGCACAGCAAGGATATTTTTGTAAGTTACGACCCTGTAAAAAGAAGGTGTTTATAAATGGAAATTTCATATAATCTTAATAATAGCTTTTGCTACCTCTGCATCTCCACCCACGTCCATAGGAAAAGCCACAGCCAGCTCTGAGGCTGAGTCTAACGGCAGCGTTCGGAGCGGGGTGGGAAGGCGAGGAGGCTGTCTCCTTCAAGGGAAAACGCAAAGCAGCTCAAGGCTGAGAGCAGGCGCATGGTCCGGCCGTGCTACAGCGCGATGCCCGCTCCCCGCCGCAGCTGCAGCACCAGGACCAGGCAGGCGGAGCGCTGCAGGGGACCGTGCGGGGAACGGTGGGACGTGCGTGATGGGACTCCTCTGCGCTCCCGCACCGAGGGGGGGAACCCAGGCCACCTCCAGCAGTACATGTGGTGTCCTATCCTGTCAGTAGCCCCCTCTCCTTTGCCAGGTGATTGTCGGCGAGGTGGAAGAGAGCAAGAGAAAAAGGCAGAACAAGAGCCTGGTGTTGGCTTGAATGGGACTTTTCTGCCCAGTGGCCAGTCTCCTTCCATCTTTTCATCGCCTCCTCAGTGATACCCCACACCGGTTTCCCCTGCTTTTTCATCCCCTTCCCATTTATGTCTGCATTTCTTTCTCTATTAACCATCTCCTGACTAAGCTCATTTCCTGAGAATTGGTATTATTGGGTATAATTGGTACTTGCTGCTGTAGCTTCAGTCATGGCTAATGTGTGGTGATATATCCCTTCCTTCATGCTTATCAAGATCTTTAAGGCAGTGTTTGTACCATTTTTGCTGCAGTAAACTCTCTTTATCATCTGATCCTTAGCAACGGCTGTAATAAACATGATTATTAATAAGAAGGTGAGGAGAGCTGGTATAATGGTTCTGCCTTGTAGGCAGGGGGGATATTCTATCATAACTATAAGATCAATTTCTATTTTGCATCAGTTCTTTCACAGGCTTCTTTACCACAATATCTAAATGATTTCCAGTGGCTCGTTAAGTGATGGGGCTTGATATCAGTCACATGTGGTTTGTTCTTTTATCCTCTCCCCAGGGAAAGAATTATGTACGCAACATACTGCTTATTTTGCTAAGGTTTTGTTTGGGTTTTTTAACATATGCACTGCTGCATGCTTATGTTGGAGAAGACCATGTCAGGGCAGGCACACTGCGTTCGGACAGGAAGGTGGCAAGATTTCTGATGGTCTTTTGTTCTCATGGGATACCTGGGATTGTCCCAGGCACACTTCTGCAGACCCCATTTGCTGCCCCACTGAGCTTCACCTTGCAGTGGAAAACTGTCCTTAAGGACAGAGCTGTGGTGCTGTGGACCCTTTGGTCTTCAAATTACCCACCTGAGCCAAAAGGTATTGCTAGTATCACAGCATCAGGGTCAGAGCTGCTGGAGCAGCACCTCCTCAAGCTCTAGATGACCATCCCTTGTGGCACAGAGGCTGCATTCACTGGTGTAGCCCCACACCCTGCAACTGAGGCTTTTAAACGCATACTAAGGCACGTGAAAAGATGGCCTAATTTTTGTGAGGTGCTATCTCCAGAGAGATTCCCCCAGAGGGCTAATGAGCACTTTTGAAAAGCCAGCCTTTCCTTCAGGCACATCAGCACAGGTGGGTTAAAGCAGATGCCCACAAGCACTCTCTATGCTCTCTGCCACTGTGCTCTTCAATTCCCTTGTGAGTGATGCTGAGTGCTTCATTCTTGGAAGAGTGGAGAGCAATCATAACCCCTTCAGAGGGCTTCTTCTGTGCTCCCCTTGGCACTTCATGAAACCTCACCCCTTCCTCTTGAAGCCATGTCAGGTTGGGTATTAACAACTCACTGTCACTAGTGCCGGGTTTTGACAGGGACAGCAGAGCTCCTCTCCTGGTTTGGAAGCCCTTTGCCAATATGTGTAAGAAAGACACACCAACTGTTTGCCACATAGCTGTGGAATTTGTCTTCCCAGCCCAGAGGCTGGCTCTGAGCCCCACTTCACCACCTGGTTCAAAAGGACTCTGCCCAGAAACAGAGTCCTGGAGCAGACAGGAATGTTTGTGTTGGGTCTGACCACCTGCCCTTCCTGTGCCGCTTCTCACATTTATTTCATGGGTAAATAGTGAATATTAGTTTAATCTGCAGCAAAGATCACATCTAAGGTAGAAATCACAAGTGTGACTCTGGGAGAGCTTTCCTGTGTGCTCAGGTTTCACATTGATCTGGGAGAAGGTCACATCAACAGTGAGCACATTACATTTGAACTGGAAGGTGGGGAAATAATCTGGCTCAAAATGATTCAGTGTCTGATTGCTTTCATATTCTTATTATAAATATCCTCAGGCTATTTCCCTGAGGCAGGAAAATACTGTTATTCCCATTTTGAGTGAAAGAAGAGGGGAGTGAAGTGACTTGCCTAAAATGATACCGGGAGCATGGCAGAAAGAGGTACTGAATCCTTGGTTAACACCAGGCCATCTTTCTGAGCTTTTATTGACAACAGCTATATCCAGCCCCCTTTACTTATTTCTCTAGAAACCATCATGCCAAAACCTCTGTTAAATTGGAGAGCAAGACTGAAGGAAAGCTTTCAGTGGATTGCTTTTTTCCATAAATGGAAATATCACAAATCATTCTGGGAAAACAGGTCTTTCTGTTCTCATCCCTCTTTGTCTGCTTCTCTCCTTTTGGACGTCTTTTCCTCTGCCGCTGGCTCCCAGTTTTCAGATGTACAGTCCTGACCATTTTAAAGTGTTCCTACCCTGCAGGAAGGGAGTAGCTTTTCATTCTTTGGAACTTACTATTTTGTGATGGAGTGCACTCTGCAGGCAAGCACGACTTCTGAAAGAGGCAGGGCTGCACAAAGCGGCACAAAAATAAACCCCATCACCAACAATACTGAGCCGGGTTCTCATCGGGGGTAACTTGGTCTGACTCTTGCTGCAGCAGAGCCAACCGCTGCCAGCTGCCCTGGATAGACAACATGTACCCAAGTGATGACCTGGCTGTATTGGAGGTCTCTCTGAAGGCTGAATGCACAGTTAATGTTGATTTTCATGCATCTTAGGCACTCAGCCTCTCTTGGCAGTATGGCAGGTTGTCTCTGCTCTGTCCAAATACCCTGGCTGGGCAACTTCTGTCCTAGTCCAGGCACTGGGGGGGGGGGGGGTGTGCCTGTTGCACCAGTCCTAGCTCCTCCAGAAGGCATTTTTCAAAGCTTGGGCAGGCCACAAGCAAATGGTAGGGATAGTGTCTAAGAACTCACTGTAATAGCCTGGGAACTTGGGGGCTGCTCTGTGATTTTCTATGGGCCTGGGCTTCCCCAGGCTTTCTATCCTGAGAAAACACAGAGCTCTTCCCCACCTCCTCTGCAGCCTGCACATCCCAAAGCAGGCTGCTCAAAGCATGCCCACACAAGTATGCCAGGGAGAGGGAGGTGACTGCGATGAATGAGAGAGACTGAAGAGCTGGTGGGTGAGCATAGGAAAGAGGATGCGAGGAGAGCCTGGACTGCGCTGGGAGAGCTGCAGGGAGGAGGTGGAAGCACGTGGCATAAGTTTCTCAGAGAGCCACGCAGGAGAAGCCAGAGTGCTCAACACCTGCCTGTTTCAGGGTTCACAGCACAAAAAGGCTCAAGTCGGGAAGAATGGGAAGGGCAAAAAGACACAAGTACAAAGGGAGACATTGTTCTTACTCCCTCAAGGAGCTCCTACACACCCTCGCAAATAGTAATTTGCTCCTGCTGAGGCATTCAGGAGTATTACCTATAGGGCAGCACACAGCTCTTCCCTCCCTGGCTCTGCAAACCACACGTGCAGCACAGAAGGCTGTTGTGCCAGACCTCAGCAGTGCTGCTGAGCTGCTCCATCCCTCCTCCCCACCAGCACAGGTGCCAGGGATGCTGCTGCACCATCTCAGCAGGCCACAGATGTCTGTCAGAGAGCTGCTGAGTGACCTTGGCACAAAGAGTGACACTGAGGCCTTCCCCTCACCAAGCTGAACTGCTGCCATCCATCACTCACTGATACAAACTGGTGCACCTGCACCATGCCCTCGTGTGCAGCACGAGGCAGAGGAGTGCTGGCACCCCTGTTTTACAGGGTGGGACTCCAAGCCAGAGAGAAGTGGTTCTAACAGCAAGCCTGTGGCAGAGCAAACACTGAATCCTGTTCTCTTACATCCCCAGTCAGCTTGTTAATGACCTAAATTCTGCATCCTTTCCCCATCCATTGCCCAGAGGAGCTAGGAGGCATTAGAGGAGAGGGTGTGATAGCACAGGAATTCAGAGTCTGCTAAGCACAGACAAAGCAGGGGCTGAAGTGGGACCAGTGCTGCCCACCCTGCCAACATGAACCCCAACAGGGTTTAGCCAGGGAGGGGGGGTCAGCCTGGCACAGCGTACCAGCCTGCAGTGAAGGGCAGCTCCTCAACACTACAGCATCTTAAGTAAGCCAAGGCTGGACAGTCCAATGGCCAAACACCCTGCTGAGCCAAGCCAGCCAGGACTCTGGGACTCTCAGCATCAGGAGCAAAGAGCCTGCATGTCTCCTCACCCTGCCTAAGTAGCTGAACCTCTAACTATCTATCCCACACAAGTCTGTGTAAAAGACACCCTGCGCAAGATACGGTGTCTTTCCCAAGCGGCTTGATTCTTCACATAGGAATTAATCAGGCTCAGATACAGCAAGAAATAGAGAGGGGAAGAAGGAGAAAAGAAGATGCAGGGAAAGGATGGCACAGAGAGGGGAGGTTTCCACATGCAGTGCCTCTTCCCTTCCTGACTGGTTCCAACTGGGGGTTTCCAGCTGTTGTGATGAGAACCTTGCCTGGGAAGTGCTCCTCAACACTGTACAAGCAGGAGGCACCCTGCATTCAAGATGTGNCCTCTTCCCTTCCTGACTGGTTCCAACTGGGGGTTTCCAGCTGTTGTGATGAGAACCTTGCCTGGGAAGTGCTCCTCAACACTGTACAAGCAGGAGGCACCCTGCATTCAAGATGTGCCAGGCAAGGAGCTGAAATCTGGTTTTGGAAGCTCCTCCAGTGCCTCAGAGAGCAGCAGTGCTCACGTGCATTGTACAGCAGTGACCACAGCCAAAGGACCAGGGTGATGAACTGCTCGATTGTCACAGGCAGATGGCCCCAGGCAGTCAGGGACAAGCAAGGGAAAGGACCCCCTTCATGCTATATCTACCTTCCTCACAAGTTTTTAAGTGGGAAAGAAGCAGGGTGGGAGTGTGGCAAAGGAATTTGGCTGTGCAGTTTTCCTTCCAGAAGACATATGGCTAAGAAGCAGACACTTGAACAAGGTAACTGGATTGAGGATGGATGATTAATAACCTCCTTTCATAACCCACAGTTTCAGTGCGGGAATAACACTTCAGAACTACACAGAGAGGCTTTGTTCCTACTTTCTTCTCCTATTACTTACCTCTCACATGCACATGCACTCCTCTGTGCTGTCTCTAGCCTCTCCATGGAAGCTCTTTGAACTAGTAGTTAAAGGTGGTAGGTATCTCAGAAGCATTAAGACACAAGATGACTGGATGCAGACAGAGCTAAGCTTGGGGGCTGACCTAGAGGAACCTCCCTACCTGTCTTCTACAGCTATTTGCTCACCACTGCCTCCCAAAGCATTCCAACCCTTGCTCCAGTAAGGCTCAGCCTTGAGAAGAAACTCAGAGGGAAACTCAGAGATTGGTCCTTCTTCTAGCTATGACCAAGTATCTGGAAGGTCATCAGAATTAATCTGGAATAAACCTTCCAAGACGTGACTCTGGGACCTGATATGGTGCCTGCAGGTCTCAGCCTGGGTAGGGTTGTCCTAGAAGAGCTCTGGGTTCATCAACTTCAACCCTTCCCAGAGGCAACAGCCACAAACACAGTGGCTTCACTGTCCCCTCCCCATGCACACCCATTTGGTCCAGTGGCTGGGCTCAGAGGCAGGGTGGCAAGCAGCTTTCCCATGTTGCCACAGCATTTGTCACTCTTCAGACTCAGTCTCCAAACCCTTCTGCTAAGGAATCAGTCATGGATGATCCAATGGGATCACCGTGCCTATTCAAGTACCTCATGCAGACACTGCTTTTCTCCTTCCTGAACAGATTACGCCCATCAGTTCTGTGTTAGTGGCCAGCCAGTGCAAGAATACAGAGGGAAACGTAAGGGAAAGAAGTCTGGGAGAACCCCAGAGGTGTAAGGAAATTGCCTTCCATGTGGGTACCCCTGTACAAGCATGAACAACCTGATCCTTTGAGATACTAGTCCACCAGTGGTCATGATGATGACATGGCTTGAGGGTTACCTCTCTGGAGTGTTGTTTGTGACTTCAAGAGGAGAGAGACATGAATGATGAAAATAAGAACCCAGTAGACATCCCAGATGACAAACGATTAGGAAGATGTTGCTTGCCTCGTGCTGAGATGGCTTTGCTGGTCATAAAGTGTGTGGAAAAGGATGTCCCATGACTAAAGCTAGCAGAGGCCCTGTGTATAAGACTGTCTGCTGAAACTGAGTTTGACCAGCCTGGGTTCCCTTACTTACAGTAGAAAGATTTTGCTCCTCCAATGCAAAGGGTGTTTCGCTGCTGAGCTACTTACACACACATGCAACGAGCTTCTTGTACCCTCAGTCTGTGGGAGGACACAAGAGGAGACCCGATAAAGGTATGCAAAACCAAGCAGTCCTATGGAGAAAGTAGACTAAGAGCTTTTGTTCTTCTCACACTGCACAAAAACCACAAAATGTATCCTGCACATGAAAAGAATAGGCAGCAAATTCACAGCTGAGAGAATCAAGTGCTTTTCCACCCAAACCTGATCCCTGTTGCTGGGATCCACCGAGGCCACACCAGGTGAAGCACAAACACCCACAATTATGCTGGTCGATGCTGAGGGAAAGGACTCTGGCCCTTGTGCTTCACAGGGTGATCCAACCTCTGGCTCCTCTTTCCACCCCACAACCTTCCTTGGAGGTGAGCAATGCTCTCCTGTCTATCTGCAGCAGGAGTCATGCCTGCTGGCCAAAGATCCTGCTGCTCTCCACCACTGAGTGAGGGGTGCTGGGCTAGGTGGGCATCAGGCTGGATCCAGACAGTGAATCCCATGTTCCTGTGCAAATAAGAGGGAGATGCATGTGTGAGCATGCAAGGAGAATACCTGGGCATTTAATTGGCATCTATACGCAATCAGGAGTGTTGCCTGGAGGGAAGGCAGGGAGGGCATAAAGGGCGATGCAGAGGGCAGTTGTTCCTGCAAGGCAGGTTTTGGTGTTCTCATTTGTTCTTGTTTTTTTCTCTTGTTCCCTAGGGAATTTTAAAGGTCTGTGTAAGCAAATCGATCACTTCCCTGAGGATGCAGATTATGAAGCCGATACAGCAGAATATTTCCTCCGTAAGTCTGCAGGTTCTTTTTCTTGCAATGGTTTGTAGGTGGTAGCGTCGGGTGCCTTTTGTTCTCTGTAGAGAGATGGTGGTGGAGATGCTGGGACCGGGGAGGCTCAGCAGGCCAGAGGAGGTGACCCCCAGAGCCTCACTGCCCCCCAAAACCAGTTCCACTCTCACCTCCTTGGGCCCTGCCCATGAGACAGTGCAAGTTTCAAACTCACAGTAACAACTGCTGGGTTTTTTTATTAGTGACAGTTAACTTTGATATAAATCTAGAGTCTTAATTCAAGTCCATTGGAGAGCTGCTGAGCAGGTGTAAGGTCAGGACTGGGCTAGCTGGGGCAGTGTGAGTGTATGCGAGTGTGTGTGATTTCCTAAAGCAGAGGTAGCTTATATTTCCTTACCTGGTACTCTGGTTGCATCAGATTTAAGAAATTAGCTGCACTGTGTCCGAGGAGCACCTATTTCTGGCTTCACCTTTCCCAAAACACCACTTGCCTATAAAGGCTTGAAGGTCTGACCTGTGCTGCTTTTAGTGATGGGAATGGGAAGCAGGAGAAAGGACAGTCAGAGCCCTTTGAAGAAAAGACCTGGTGCTCACCCAGAGCCCCCTGGAGAGGTGCTGTACACCAGGCACATGGCATCTCCATAAGGAAACCTAACCTGAGCTCTGAGCCCAGTCTGGGACATGTGGGTGAATCAGGGCAGATCCACATCGTTTGTTGCCCTCCCTGATCACAAGCCAGCATTTTCACCTTGCCCTAGAGGCAAGAGCTTGCTCTTCCTTTAGCACGGCTGAACAGGGATCATTCCTCTTCTTAGATGCCCACCTTGCTATCCTGCCCTCCCTCCACAAGCCCAATGCCTTTTGACATCACAAGAAGAGATCTTCTCCATTCAGAAATCTGAGATGAGAGCTTTTGACCTCCCAAGGTTAAGCATCAGAGGACTCCAAAAGGCTGGGAGTCTTTCAGAATAGCTCCTTGTCAGCTAGGCATTCTCCAAGCCAGATGTGGAGACCCAGCCCTGTGACAGGGATGAGAGAGATAATTTAGGCTCTGTGAGGCTCATTTGTATGTGAAAAGAGGCGGACCTTATGCTGCTTCCTCTTGGTTTCTCAAACAGTTCTTCATCCACTGTAAATTGTAAATAACCCAGGGAGATTGCTTCCTTCAGATGCCTTTCTGCAGCATCAGCCTCTTAATCGCTGCTTGGCCCCTGAACAGCAGAGCTGGATACAGGGGTTTGATCCAGTTTGGCACAGCGGCTGTGCAGGCTGCCTTTGAGGCCAAACCTGCTCTTGCAGAGCTGTTTGGGAGAGAGGAAGCTGCTTGCAGCATCAGCTGCTCTTCAGAAAGAAGAGTTGGGGGAAGGGGCTGAGCATCTCAAGAAGGATGAGTCTGTTCCCTCAGAGGGAACAAGATCTGAGCACACAAACTGACCCATCATCAGGACCTGATGGTGTCCTAGTGTAGAGCCCTTTTCAAGAAAGAAACAGGTTCAAAGAGGAATTTGGTGAGTCAATAAAGGACTACTTGGATCATTTGTGACGGAAGTGGGATTTCTGCTGGCTTAGACATGACTGAAGAGGGACCTCACTGAATAGCTTCTTCCCAGGACTCCTGCCAAACCAGAGTCCCTGGACACTCTGCATGGGTGATGCCTGATGGTACTGGCAAGAACAGCTAGGAAGTTGTTTATTATCATCAGACTAAGCAATTCCCTCATTTAGGGGACCAGGACATGACTGTGGGGCAGTGCCCACGGCCTTGCTAGAAGGGCTTATACTTTATTTCTGCCAACCGTCCACTTAAGGTGTGTTAGGTTCATTGAAATCAAACGCCTCTTGTCAGAAAGCTCTTTGCTTCCTGCTATTTAAGCTTCACACTGTCAAATCCCACCTTGCTTTCCAGAAGCTATTAAGAAGGTTATTATCACTATCCTGGTCCCTGAAACACAGCCAGGCAGAACTGAAAAGCAAGCAAGAGAGGTTTCTCCCTGCTGTTCGCATTCCCTATGCACAGGCAGTGGGCTAGGCCCCCCCTCAAAGAGCTGACTGCTTGTGCCTGGTAGGATCCTGATGCCAACAGGCTCTTTGAAGCACGTTCTCTGCCCACTTAGGCGTAAATCCTGCGCTTACTTCAGTAGGGTTCATTCTTGCAGGCAAGGAGGGATTGGCTTTCATCCTCCCTTCCAGATCTTTGCTCCACATGCAGAATTGCACCAGCCACTCTGATACCTTTCTTTACCAAGCAAGGCTTCATTTCACGCTTTAACAGCTTACTTTCTCTTGGGAGGGAGAAGGGAAGGCCTTCCTAATTAAAACATATGAATATTGGCCACGCGAACACAGGCAGCCTGTTGGTACCCACTGAGCAGCCCACAGTCAGCATGTGCGCACTTGCATGTGTGTTCACACTTATACACAGACCTGGCCTTTTGCTGCATGAATACAAGAGAGTCCCCCCAGAAGCTTTGGGGTATATTTTGCACATGTGGATGAACATATACGTGCATCAGTGCCATTGCCCTCTGCTGGCCGAGCCATTCCCGTTATCGACCGATGGAGAGTGCGTGTGTGGGAGCTGGCACATCCGAATCCATCACTGCCCTCTGGAAGGAGCCCAGCTGTTCAATCACTATGATAAGCCCCGCACTTCAGCGTGGAGGGCTGGGACTTCAGCTTCTCGGTCCTCACTGCAGCCACAGAGCACCAGGAGCTCCTTCCCAACCCTAAAAAGATATATAAATAAATAAATCTCTCCTTGAGATTCTCAGGCCCTTTCAGGAGGATTCGAGATTGAGCAGCTCCCTGGGGAGCATTTGAGTGTCTGCTCTTTGAAGAGCAGGCTGGAGCAGCAGTGCTCCCCAAGAGGAGAAGCTGGATGGTGCCGGGGCTCCCCTCCAGTCTGTTGTCCCACCGAAAGCTGAGGATAAGACAGTGTAAGGGGGGACAGGCAACACGGCAGGGTCCCAGCTCAGCCAACAGCCCCACACATCCCCACACTGAGCCACCAGCTTCGTGGCAGCAGACAGGGAGCAAGAGAGATGCTTCGGACAGCTCTCTCTTTTCTGACACACTTTGTTTCTCTCTCCCTCCCCAATGCCTTTATCCCTCCTTGTATTACTTCCCCCCACTCACACACTGCCTTCTGTGTCTCCCCTCTACCCCTGCTCTTGTACCCCTATGTAACCTCATGTCCTCACCCCTTTTTCCTCTCTCTCACACCTCTGTTGTTCTTTCTGCCCCGCTCCCTCTCTCCTCTGCAGGGGCTGTTAGAGCCTCTAGTATTTTCCCGATCCTGAGTGTGATTCTGCTTTTCATGGGTGGACTCTGCATTGCAGCCAGCGAGTTCTACAAAACCCGACACAACATCATCCTTAGTGCCGGCATCTTCTTCGTGTCTGCAGGTAAAGGGATTCACAGGGCAGGATGCTCCTGGGATGTGGGAGATGGACAGCCTGCTCAGCTGGGGCATCCTGCACCAGCTCAGTTGCTCAGGCAGGAATGCCTGTGGTTCCTAGCTCTGACGAGCCCTATTCAGGGTGAATACAGCCTTTTAACCCTGCTTCCTTGCCTGGAAGAGGCAGTCAGCAGCACCCTGCAGGCAGGAGGGGCTTTCCTGCTGCTTGGGAGATGCTGGAGGGAGAGGGTTTCTTTCCCTACTGATGGCATGTCTCAGGAACCAGCCGGGAGCACAGTCCAGGGATGCTGCAGGCATGCAAGGAGGGTCTTGCCTGGTTTCCTAAAGGAAGTGGCCCACTGGGAGGGGATGGGAGTCTGGGGCCCTTCTGTCCACAACCCCCATGACCCCCATGTGTGACTCTCCTGACATCTCCCTTTCTCTTCCCCGCCGTCCGGCTGGCAGGTCTGAGTAATATAATTGGCATCATCGTATACATATCAGCCAATGCTGGAGACCCCTCCAAGAGTGACTCTAAGAAGAACAGCTACTCCTACGGCTGGTCCTTCTACTTTGGGGCCCTGTCCTTCATTATAGCCGAGATGGTGGGAGTGCTGGCCGTCCACATGTTCATAGACCGGCACAAACAGCTGCGCGCCAACGCTCGCGCCACGGACTACCTCCAGTCCTCCGCCATCACCCGCATCCCCAGCTACCGGTACCGCTATCAGAGACGCAGCCGCTCCAGCTCACGCTCCACCGAGCCTTCACACTCCAGGGATGCCTCTCCCGTCGGGATCAAAGGGTTCAACACCCTCCCATCAACAGAGATCTCGATGTACACCCTGACCAGGGACCCACTGAAGGCAACCACCACCCCTACCGCCACCTACAACTCCGACAGGGATAACAGTTTCCTCCAGGTTCACAACTGTATCCAGAAAGAGAACAAGGACTCTATCCACACCAACACAGCCAACCGCCGGACCACCCCGGTATGAAGCCGTCACTAGGAGCTGAAAATGGGGCAGGAACGGGCAGGAGATGGGGTGGGATGAGGGGTGGGAAGGGTGGAAGCGGGGCAAGGGTAGCAGGGATGTGGGAAAGAGGAGGAGGAGGAAGAGGAGAAGGAGGAGGAAGCGCCCCTTGGAGGGGGTGGGGACCTTCCCAATGCAAAAAAA
>NDXB01022446.1:12135-22425 GCA_002631895.1 Agapornis roseicollis
ACTAAACCATGTCACCCAAGGCTTCATTCAACCTGGCCTTGAACACCACCAAGGATTCACAACTTCCCTGGGCAACCCATTCCAGTGCTTCACCACCCTCACAGGAAAGAATTTCTTCCTTATATCCAATCTAAATCTCTCCTGTTTAAGTTTGAACCCATTACCCCTTGTCCTACCACTACAGTTCTTAATGAAGAATCCCTCCCCAGCATCCCTATGGGCCCCTTTCAGATACTGGAAGGCTGCTATCAGGTCTCCAAGCAGACTTCTCTTCTCCAGGCTGAGCAGACCCAACTCTCTCAGCCTATCTTCATATGGGAGATGCTCCAGTGGCCCTCCTCTGGACTTGTTCCAACAGGTCCATGTCCTTTTTATGTTGAGGACACCACAATTGCACACAAGTGAGGTCTCACGAGAGCTAAGTAGAGGGGCAGGATCACCTCCTTCGACCTGCTGGTCATGCTCCTTTTGATGCAGCCCAGGATACGGCTGGCTTTCTGGGCTGCGAGTGCACACTGAAGGCAGCTCAAGTCCGTTTTCTCATCTACCAACACCCCCAAATCCTTCTCTGCAGGGCTGCTCTGAATCTCCTCTCTGCCCATCCTGTAGCTGTGAAAATAATAAACAACTGAAGTCTTTCTCTTGCCTCTGAGGATCAGATTCTAGTCCTCTGTTGTAAGTTTGCCTTTCTTCTGCTGGCCCCTTCCCACAGGGACATCATGCCACCCACAGGAACATCAAGCCATCCTTTGCATTCAGTGCAACACTGCACTGTCAAAGTGTTGTGTCTAGGAGGGATGGATTGGTGACACAGCTCTGGAACTGATGATGAGGTAGTGCATGAAAACATATGAATCAGGATAATTCTGAACTTCCCATATCTTATTTTCAAGATACCTGCTTATCTAGCACACTGGCACTGGCCATTTTTAAGAAGATTGCTATGCTTGCCCCTCCCAAAACTTTAATTGTGGAGGGAGCATTCCTGGCTCCCTAGATAAGAAGACAGCTCTTTCCATTTAGCTCAGAGAATGCAGAGAATGTGTTTAGCTTCATAAACAGCTGTGATTTGTCCCCTGTTTTCTAATACTAAAAAAACTCCAAACCAGCAACTAAATATCAGAATTTTTGTTAACCTTATTTTGATAAACCTACAATTGCTATATTATGCAAGCTAATAAAATAAGCCAAATTCCTTTAAAATCCAAAAGTCAGGCTGTAAGTTAGTGTGAGGCACATGTGAATTATTTTATTTCTCCTCATAAAATTGCTGAGACCTGTGAGTTCCTCCTCACAGATGCAGCTGGAGAGAGGATATCTTCAGGGATACCTTTATCTCCTTGTTATAATTCAAGTGATTGTTGGAGCAATCACTGATACAAATGAGATTACTTCCAAGTGAGGTCATTAGCACAAATCAGGACAGTTGCCATAACTGCAATATGTCCAAATATATGCAGTAAAACTAGGAACACAGAGGCATAATGTGCATTTGAACAGAACAGACAAACAAAATGTATGGAAATGTATGGCTTTCATCCATCGTACTGAAATTTCTGTGTCCGTGTGCACTGTTGTTTTCAAAGTCACATGATGTCCTCTTTTTTCATAGATTCCCCACCACTAATCCCATGTCATAGATGAAACCAAAGTTTGTGAAACAAATCAGAGGAGCAAATTTGATAAAATTTTAGCATATACTGAAAGAGCGACTCTAAATTACATTTTGTAGAATTTCTAATGTTTCGTCACTTTTTACTTTTCTTCATTTTGATTTCTTTGTCTCCTCTCTGTTGTTTAATGTAACTGATTTTCAGAAACTATTTTGCTGATTAAAATATTTACAGAGAATAATAGAAGTACTTCAAATAAAATTTGTCTGTGTGTGTGTTCAAAAATCCTTCAATAGTGGGGAGACATTTGCCAAAAGCCATGATCAAAAAAGACCACAAATCTTATGTTTTGAGCACAACAGAAAATTATGCTAAACAGGAAGAATAAAACACAGGAGGTTTTGACTTAGAATCATAGAATACTTACAGTTGAAAGAACCTTAAGATCATCTAGTTCCAACCCCCCTGCCATAGGCAGGGATACCTCACACTAAACCATGTCACCCAAAGCTTTTTCCAACCTGGCCTTGAATACCACCAAGGATGGAGGACCCACAACTTCCCTGGCCAACCCATTCCAGTGCCTCACCACCCTCACAGGAAAGAATTTCTTCCTTATATCCAATCTAAACCTCTCCTGTTTAAGTTTGAACCAGTTACCCCTTGTCCTACCACTACAGTCCCTGATGAAGAGTCCCTCCCTGGCATCCCTATAGGCCCCCTTCAGATACTGGAAGGCTGCTATGAGGTNAGTTACCCCTTGTCCTACCACTACAGTCCCTGATGAAGAGTCACTCCCTGGCATCCCTATAGGCCCCCTTCAGATACTGGAAGGCTGCTATAAGGTCTCCATGCAGCTTTCTCTTCTCCAGGCTGAACAGACCCAACTCTCTCAGCTTGTCTTCATATGGGAGATGCTCCAGTCCCCTGATCATCCTCGTGGTCCTCCTCTGGACTTGTTCCAACAGCTCCATGTCCTTTTTATGTTGAGGACACCAGAACTGCACACAATACTCCAAGTGAGGTCCCACGAGAGCTGAGTAGAGGGGCAGGATCACCTCCTTCATCCTGCTAGTCACGCTCCTTTTTATGCAGCCCAGGATACGGTTGGCTTTCTGGGCTGCGAACACACAATGAAGCCAGTTCAAGTTCAGTTTCTCATCAACCAATGCCTCCAAGTTCTTCTCCAAAGGGCTGCTCTGAATCTCTAGATGTGAAAGCTAGAAAAATTGTGTCTACTTTGTTTAACAAGAAAGTGTTACCNCCACGAGAGCTGAGTAGAGGGGCAGGATCACCTCCTTCGTCCTGCTAGTCACGCTCCTTTTTATGCAGCCCAGGATACGGTTGGCTTTCTGGGCTGCAAACACACAATGAAGCCAGTTCAAGTTCAGTTTCTCATCAACCAATGCCTCTAAGTTCTTCTCCAAAGGGCTGCTCTGAATCTCTAGATGTGAAAGCTAGAAAAATTGTGTCTACTTTGTTTAAGAAAGTGTTACCTACACAGTAGCTTTAGTGGACTCATTTGCAGCATTGAACAAGTGCAAGTTTATCAATTTTCCTCAAATGTAACATTATATTAAAGGTCTTTGTGGAAGCTCAGTATATGTTGGGTTTGTGGTTGTGCTGTGTCATGGTTTAACCCCAGACTATAATGAAGCCCCACACAGCCACTGGCTTGCTCTCCACTGATGGGATGGGGCAGAGAATTAGAAAACTGAAAGTGAGAACATTCATGGGTTGAGATAAAGACAGTTTAACAGATAAACCAAAAGTCACATTTACACGAAAAGCAAACCAAGGAATTCATTAGGGTTGGTTCCCATTGGCAAGCAGGTCTTCAGGTATCTCCAGAAAAGCAAGGCTCCATCATGTGCAATAGTTACTCGGAAAGACAAACACCATCAGTCTGGACATCCTCCCATTCCTTCTTCTTTCCCCAGTTTACATGCTGAGCATGATGCTGCATGGTATGCAGTACCCCTCTGGTCAGCTGTGGTCAGCTGTCCTGGCTGTGTCTCATCCCAGCGGATTGTGCCCACTCAGCCTGCTCACTGGTGGGGGTGATGTGAGGGGCAAAAAAGGCCTTGACTGTGTAAGCAACAACTAACACATCCTTGTGCCATCAACAGCATTTCCAGCACAAATCCAAAACATAGTCCCATACTAGCTATTATGAAGAAAATTAACGCTATCCCAGCCAAAACCATCACATGCTGGTACCCATGCTACTTAATTCAGAAAATGTGTACATTGAAAGGTATGACAACAGAGAAGCACTGAAGAACAGACATTTGGTTCTTTCAGAGCATAATATCCAGACTATCTTGCTTTATGTTTTCTTTCCAGCCAAGAATTTAATGACACTTTTCTATGTGTTTGCATAGGCAATGGGCAAAGTATGTTAATATTGCTAAGACAGTGTGGAATTTCAGACATGCCTTGAGCAAATAATCTTATTACAGAGAGGATAACACTGTATGAAGCTTCTGTCTGTAGCCACACAAACATGATGAGAACATGCCAACTATGACCATGATGCATTTTATAAGCAGATAGAAGGGTAAAAAGGACCAGAGAAATAAATGCGGTCACAGGTCATAGGGGAGGGAAAAAAAGCTGAATGTTCTTTCTAAGTGTTAAGAATAAAATGTTATTTTATTCTCACTGTATTAAAAAATGGTACAAATGTTGGGGCAGCATTAGTTCTATCTTTAAGCACTTCCTAAACTATGTCAGTATTTTTTTAATTATTTTTCAAATTTGAAATTACTTGAGAAGCAAAATATTGGTGTGCTTGAAAGGCAAAACTAAACCAAATCAAAAATTAGTCAATCAATAGGTTGTCACGACTTGAGTGACAAAACTCTTTTTTACGCTTGCTTCTGAGTGACAGCATAGCTGCAACTAAACAAAAGTATCTTAAAGTTCACCTATTCTATTCCTAAGTGAAAGCATACAAATCTACTCCGTTGTCTGTAAGCCCAACCCATTGATCAGGATGTGTCTTAGTTCAGTGCATATTTTTCCCAATGCTGATAATTCACATGAAGGTATACTCTAGCCTCTTCATTTTATCTCTGTTGGACTCCTGACATCTTCCAGCATGCTAACTGTTCACTGAAATTGACTGGATTGCACCTAAACATATTTATTTCTTAGTTACTTAGATCTCCTGAAAAGGGTGTTTTATTTGATAGTCTGCAACTCCCAAATAAAGGAAAAGCCTGCCAGTGAAGAGAAGATAAAAAAAAATCACTGCATACTCCCAGTATGCTGGACTGAAAATTATTGTGTATTCACACAATAATGCTAGTGAATGTAAAATAATATTGTAATGGCTATTGTGAATAATATTGTGCATTCACTCTCATTTAAGGAGGAAAAGGAAAAGGAAAAAAGGGGGGAAAAAAGGAAAAGGAAAAAAGGGAGGAAAAAAGGAAAAGGAAAAAATACTGCAAAGTATGTAACTGCTAGCAATTTGATTCAGTTTGTACTGGTTTAAAAATCAAAGTTCTTCAAATATCTTGCTGTTATAAACAAAGACAAGAGGCCACATGGGTACATGAAGAAGGCTGCTAAAGGGCATCAGACTCAGCTTTCTGAGACATGAAACTTTCAACACTTTTCAGAGAGACAGCATTTTGAGCAGTGGACAAAGGTTTCCTTTCACTAGTAAGGAAAACCAGACTTAATTTCAAACCAGGCATGCAAATAAACATACTTATTTCTTCAGTTGTATGCCATTTTCTTAGTAGTTTTAATGCAGCTGCTGTTGATTTGAGAAAACACATGAACCGTAATCCACCCCACCCCCCTCAAAAAAAAAAGAAACCAACCAAAAAAAAAACCCCAAAACCAGCAAACCAACTGGTGAAATTAAATGGATAAGCTAATAACAGAAGTCTTGTTCATTCCTACTATAAGGACTTAAAGAATCAAATCAGAACATAATAGGAATTAAAGATAACAGGAAATATTCCATGTCTAGCATCAACAAAATTAAAGATTCAACTAGCATGATGTTTATTTAAAAATCTAAATTCTACCTTGTTGTGGTTTAAACCCAGCCATGCAGCTCATTCACTCACTCAACCCCCCTTTCTTGCCCTCCCCTGCTTCCAGAGGGATGGGGAGGAGAATCAAAAGAATGCAACTCCCACAGGTTGAGATAAGAACAGTTTAGTAACTAAGTTATAACACAAATCACTGCTGCTACCACCAATAATAATAATGATAAAGGAAATAACAAGGGAAAAGAATACAGCATCTCACCAACCACCAACCTCCCAGTGTCAATTCATGACACCCCCATCCCCACTGNGAGGAGAATCAATGCAACTCCCACAGGTTGAGATAAGAACAGTTTAGTAACTAAGTTATAACACAAATCACTGCTGCTACCACCAATAATAATAATGATAAAGGAAATAACAAGGGAAAAGAATACAGCATCTCACCAACCACCAACCTCCCAGTGTCAATTCATGACACCCCCATCCCCACTGAGTACCAACCAAATACCTACAACCGACTCCCCCAGGGTACTAGCCCTTCTGGATAACTCTCAGTTACATCCTGGGCATGATGTGCTATGGTATGGAATACCTCTTTGGTCAGTTTGGTTCCTGCTTCCTCCCGGCCTCCCCTCCTCCCTGGTAGCGCATGAGGCTCACAAAGTCCTTGGTCAGAATAAACATTACTTAGCGACAATTAAACCATCGGTGTTATCAGTTTTGTTCCCAGGTTGAGTCAAAACACAGTGCTGCACTAGCTACTAAGAAGGAGAAAAATTGACTGCAATTGCTGAACCCAGGACATACCTACTGAGGTTTTGGTTTTGGTTTTGGGGGGGGTTTCCCCCTTTTTTTGTTTTTTTTTTTTTTTTTTTTTTTTTTTTTTTTTTTTTTTTTTTTTTTTTTTTTTTTTTTTTTTTTTTTTTTTTTTTTTTTTTTTTTTTTTTTTTTTTTTTTTTTTTTTTTTTTTTTTTTTTTTTTTTTTTTTTTTTTTTTTTTTTTTTTTTTTTTTTTTTTTTTTTTTTTTTTTTTTTTTTAATGAATAATAATTTTATAGGTGTTCCCAAAGCACATGCCTTGTGCTATGAGGACCTATTTGTCAGTTTTATGTGGAATATTGCTCCTTACCATTTCTACTGTACAGGTTATACAGCCCAAGGACATAGGCCCTATTTATCTGCAGCTCCACTTCTCTGTTAACATAAGAGTACACATATTTTCATCTACAAAACTCTCATTAAGATTTTACCATTATACTAGAAATTGTAAAATTCCTGATCTTGTATGCAGGTAATATTATGGCAATGAACCCATGATTCTGGAAAGCAGCAGGGGGTGAGGAGGTGCACAAGATTTTAATCTTGAGACTACTCTACTATGTAATAATCTTGCTGTCTGTAGATTAGTTAATTTATACCAGTGAAAAAATTATGAATATATGTGTAAGAGGACACATGCTCATGTTAACTGTCCACATGCTAATTTTAATATTTCTTTTCTTTTTGTTAGGAAGACTTAAATAGTTTCTTGTTAGGAAGATAGTAACTTGGATTGTAGCTTGCTATTCATTGTATTCTGCAGGTTAGGTGCTTTTTTTGAATGTTACATCTGAAAATAACATGGTGGGGGGGGTTTTGTTACTTGATGCAAAGATTATTACTTCATTAATCACATTTCTTAAAAAACTTCAAGAATAATTTGTCTCTCCTAGAGATCTGAAATTTACATTCAGAATACATAGGCTTCTCCCCAGGAAATTATTGTCATTGAGTGGTAATTTTAAAATCAGTTAAGCAACTTGTTCTAAAAGACAAGCATTTATTCATTTTACTGGCCCCGCGGGGACTGATATGCGATTTTGCTTTGTGTTCACCAAACAAAAATACCAAATAGAACAAATTAAAGTTCCTTCCTCAACTGTGAGGATGCAAAGCTGTGCTCTTCTCCACGATATGCTCTTCTTAGTTCCCTTCAGAAATGACATCATCCAATCTTAGAGACACAAACACTTTAACATTATTTGGCATTTTACTGCTAACACAGTGATGATGCCTAGACATCAAGGATAGATGGCAAGATCTTCCAGAAGAATACCTGGCCCAAATTAAATTCTTCACAGAATGCATTTTGTTCTTGCTTAATTCAGTAAAGGCTGTGCTTTTTGAAAATTATCCACTGATCAACTCAGATTGCTGGGATGGATTCCAGGGACCTGAGCTGGGCCAAGAAACAGTGCCTTCTGCTGTATGCTCTAGCACCCCTTCCTTCTCCATCCCCTAAAAAAATGAAGAGAAAAAGAAAAGAATTTCTGAAATTGTTAACATATGAAAGATAACAACCCTCAGCCAGACTCTCTATCTAGTTCTTCCTTTGTTAATCATAAAGGAACAGAATAGCTGGCACAAATATCTTGGCTAAAGATGCAGGCTGTAACTCCTATAATAGATGATGGTCTTATACTAGCCAATACACTCATGTGACCTGTTTCCTTCCTTCTAGATATGCCTTTCTGCAGTCAGCATGTCCTTTATGTAAAGTGTATTGTTAGCATTAAACATTTTTTTTTATGATATACACATCGCCAAGAATAATTAGCACTGTACCTCAAGGGGGTAAATGTTAAAATTTAATTTATTTCTGTTTATTATATCATTACTTTTTTACAGATTTTTGTCACTAATGAGTAAAATTTGTTTAGAAATATTCAAGGATGTTCTGGATGGCTGTTGCAATCAACACAAAACAACATCATGGAAGTAAATAATGTGTTTTCTTCAAAGAGTGAGGTATCTAGCTTTTCCAGACTTAGGTCCTTCTAGGTTATGATTTGTCAATTTTTATTTTTTTCCTCTAGCCATCATTGACCAGTACAAGAGCGCATGAAAAGCAGCAGAATTCCTGAAAAATCCCGTCTGCATTATTGCTGTACTAGCACTTGAAGAAGTGGGTTTTTGTGTTCTGTGGTTGGAATCAGCTACAAGCATGGTTTTGGGCTATGACAATTTATGAGTATTTCTGAAACAGTGGAATCTTATAAAAATAAACAAAACAAAAAAAAAATGGCCCAGAAGTTGGATTTTACCATTGTATGAAATAACACTTGAAGCTCTGTTTTGTGTTTTCTGCAAGACTGACTTTTTCAGAGCTCTCTGGGCTGAGCTATAGTTGATGAGATAAAGGCAGCCTACTTTGAATAACAGATAAAAGAACAAACCGTGCTTCCCTTTCTCCTTTTCTGTGCTGGGGTTAGAGTCTCAGTGAATCATCAATTTGTTTGAAAATGGGGGAAGTAGAAACGAATCTAGGCTCTTGAATACCTTTGAAAACTAGTTAAACCCCTCTTTTTCATGGAGTGTCTGATTTAACGTGGAGATTTGACAGCCTGCTTTTCAGGGTAACTCAGCTTTTACACTACTGATACCATACCTCTCTATTTTGTACACTGACAAAGCAAACCCTGACCTCCCTTCTACCCACAGAGCTGTGTATTTCCTTTTGAGCAGAGCTGACATTTTACTATCTCCTGCTTTCCTATGCAACACAGTCCCAACCTATTGATCTAGTTCCATGAATGTTCAGTGTTAGACCCAGAACATTGTGAACTTTGTGAATGAAATAAAGTTTATTATGCTGACTTTGCTCTTAACGGTGTGACTGTTCTCACTGGGCTCTCATGCAAGCTTTCAGTAGTGCATCTAGCCAGCAAAAGAGCTACTACCTCTCAGCAAGTTCACCATTATGACACAAGAGTGTCAACAGTAGAGAAACAAGGAGTGTAGCTCCATATTTTTTATTTTTATTTTTATTTTTTTTTTTTTACTTTTTCATTTTTTATTTCAGGAGCCAGAGCAGCCCTTGCTGTGTGTCAGAGCTAACTCCAAATATCTCACCAGTAGTATGAATGAATGAATGAATGCATGCATGCCCTGGGATTACTATGTTCTGGCCACACTTACTCCTGGCACATGTATTGCTCTTTTTTAATCTGAGCTTTTACTCATGCTAGAAATCCTACATGAAAAGAGAAAACAACAGCAAAAGCAGTCTGGGGCCAGCACATCTTCTGTAAGGCACTGCAAGTGTTCCTTCAGGTGGCAAACCTGTTTCCTTGTATTTTAACACATGTGAGTAAGGAAAGAGGATAAAAGTACATGCAAGCTCTTGTGTCACAAGTGGGCCCCAGAGAGGCACTTCAACTCCTGTATTTTAATACACATTTCTGCCCGTTGGACTGACACAAAGAATTCATATTCTGCTTCAGAAAAGATGAAAGACTATCCGTGTGTGGGCTGGGCTACCCATTCCAAAAAACAAAAGTTCAGCCTTCCACTAAGACATCTAGATGCTTGGCTTCTCCTACCCATAAAGCTCTGGAGTTCCTATATACTTGTTTGCTAAACAGGTGAAAGAATACTCTGAGTTTGTGGAGGAGCTTACACCTGTGCTGATGGAAAAAATAAATGATGGCATATCTTGGAAATTTTTTTCATTACCTGGTATAGGTGGTTTAGATCCATTAGATCCATGAGGAACACATTTCACATCAAAACCAAAAATAAAACAAAATCACCAAAAAACCAAATAAACAACAACAAAAATCCAAAACGAAAAAAAAAAAAAAAAAAAAAAAAAAAAAAAAAAACCAAAAAAAAAAAAAAAAAACA
>NDXB01022446.1:22507-53125 GCA_002631895.1 Agapornis roseicollis
AAAAAAAAAAAAAAAGAAACAACAAAAAAAATAAACCAAAGCAAAAACCAGAAAGCAAGCTCTCTCTATTGGAGAGTGGCTGATGGGTATATTCTGGCTTCATTTTGCAGTGCAGACACAAAGGAATCGATGCATACTTGGAAGAAGAGAGAACCCTTTGGTGTGGAAAAAAAAGCCATATGGAAAATATTCTTTCTTTAATGTTACAAATGAAACAACTTTATTTTTTGAAGAAATGTTAAGTGCTTAGCAGGTTCTAAGGCTATTTGGTGTATATGTATGAAGCACACACCCATGAAGAGCGTTTTGAACTGAATTAAATTGGCTGCAGACACATACATGAAAATACAGCCATCCTGAGTGCTACCAAGTCTGTCTACATTCCTAGAATACATGTTTGAAAGGACAGGAGGACAGAAGAAATATCCAAAATCTGAAGGAAATAATCTTTCAGATCTTTAACAGAGGACCAGATCCAGTCTGTGAGCTACTGCCTCAGTGACTCCCAGTTCTATCTCTTCTTTTGAAAGTGTTACAGCAATAATGTTATCAAAAAAATTTACAGTGCTGGGAGGCAGCACATAGAACTAACCCTGACCTTTATGGAAGTTAACAACATTCTGTTTGTTCTTGTGGCACTGCTTGGAAGCTTGGATGTAACTGAGTTGCTTGAAACACCCAGAGTTGAAAGAGGAAGTAGTGTGGCATGAAGTTAGGAACAGGAGCTTTCATCCTTGCTGTTGAGGGTAGTATCAAGGGGTCAGCATTTAAAAGAAGAACAAAATGTTAAATTGCTCCAGAGATTAATAAGAATTGAAGCACTGAAATGTTCAAGCAAAAATCACTTAAATTTGGGCTATTGGAGTTTTCTCTTTGATGCTGCCCATAGATTTTAGTGAAAAGCAGTGGGCCTTTCATCAGGAGAATGAAAGTAGAGTTGGGGAGGAAATCAAGAAAATCTGTAGTAGTAAGGAGTTTCATTAAGTGTTTTAAGGACATGGGAAGTCAAGGGAGGGAGAGACATGGATTGATCAGACTTAAAGGCTAATATGCAGCAGACAGACTGACTCAATTGCTGGAATGGCAGTCGAGAATTGTGCCAGATGAAACTGAATATCTGTTGTCATACAGAAATGAGAAAACACAGTTAATTGTGTGTCATTCTTTTACAGACAGAGCTGTAACCAGGTTGAGTACACAGATTTACTGAACTCTGTTGCACAGGGTCTGCACACACTACCCACATCTATTCAGTTCTTCAGTGGGGCCCTATTATATGTTACAATAAAATGGGTAGAAACTTATGGTGCTCCCCTACAGCTTCATTTATCACTGTGGTTATGATTCATCTTAATAGGTTAAAAGTGCAGAATGCCACCCACACAGGATTGTTGCATTTATAAAATGTTAGAAGTGATTGCTTGAAATCTAGGAGGAACAGCATCCACTCAAGTTCCTCATTGGTTACTGTGAAGGACATCCCTGCTGTTGCAAGGCAGGCTCGATTAAGAAAAGTTCATGGGGAACTCCTCATAGGGAGATACAATGCTGTTCTACACTACAGAGAAACTACAGCTCTCTACAGCAGAGATTGGGTTGGACCTCCATGAATTAGTCAGGCACTGATGTGGTTTACTGTAACAAAAAATCTGACTTTATGTTTCTTTTTGCTGCCTCTTCCCTTTCGAGCACAAAGAACCACCATATAACCCATGGAACTTTCATCACCTCTATTCTTTCACTTTAACAATGTTAAGTTTTTAGGTTTCTTCTCTAGTGTGGTGGCTCCTTAAACTGAGAGTTTAATCCACAACGCAGCTCTGTCATACCTATCATAGATGTGCTGGCAAATGTGACAGTTAAAAAATTAATTCTAGCAACAGCAGAAGACTGAAAATCAAGTAGTTTGCAAAGAAGTGGCACATTTTTCGAACAGAATGAAGATCTGACTGGATGACATGCTGTATGATGCTTTCTTAGGACACCTTTCATGGAGTCTTTAAAAAAGGGCTGTGTTAGGACAAGTCTATGCTAATCATTTGAAATGCTTTTCTGGGGAGACTAGAACAGTGTTATGTAAACATATCCAGGGGTGCAGGAAAGCCTGATGAAATAGCTCTGAGTAAGTATATTGGAGCCAGTTATTGCTCTTAGAGTAGAAGATAAGCATCCCAGTGAGGGTCTGGTCTTTTCTGTCAAGTCCACTACTTGCACACAGAATTATTTTCCTAACAGTTTTGTGATTTTTAAAAAAAGTACTTGAGAAGGGATTTTGTGTGAGGCATAGTGACATAGATCACTTTCAGTGGTGACAAACAGTATCCTCTATATCACTTACAAATGGGAGGTGAAAGACTTATATGTCTCAAAATTCATTTGTTTTCTTCTAGTGATGAGATCCTGCTAGTCAAAGATATCACCTCTCCTTGCAGACTTCGTGAGTTTGGTTTGGTTTTTCTTTTTTAAACTGTCACAGCTACAAAAAGTAGCACATTTGTGATGTTCATAAACATATTCTTAATATGACAATAAAAGGAGTATTAGGAGAAAGGGAGAACATATTACATGACCAAAGTAAGCCACCACAGCCCAGGGGCATATGAAACACTGAAACTACAGGGGTTTTAGTACCACTGTATTACCTTAACACTTAGATTATTTGGCTTCTGAAGCCCCCCTGTAAACTTTAAATATGGGGTTTGATACAACTGAAAGTTTAATGGCAGTGCTCACAAAAGTGCCATCAAGGTGCTGAAGCTTCAGGAAACTTAAATGAATAGATGTAGAAATCTGTGTGAATGTTTTTTTCTCTCAGCAGCAAAATGCAGAACTGAGACATACATAGTTAACAGCTCAGAAGTTAGTTAACAACATATTTTGCCCAGTTTCTGAACAAAATCCAATGGGAGTCTAATTACTAAAAGGGGTAGAAGTTTTAATACAAGTCAGATGTTCCACAAATAGACATGCATAACCAACCACAGATGGAGACAATATGGTCCACTTGAGAACATCCATTTTCAGAGCAGATTGGGAAGAGGTCTAGTTACTGTGAAGCTTTTTTTGGTTTTTTGGTTTTTGACATGGACAAGTTATTTTGTCTTTCTGTCTTCTATGAGTACTGCCCTCAAGTATCACCTGCTTGGACAGCTAGCTATAACTGCTAGCAAATGTAGTCTGTTATTCCAGGAATCTGAGACAATGCAGGACTTAAACAGGTGAAGTTCAGGTTAGATATAAGGAAGAAGTTCTTTACTGTAAGGGTGGTGAGGCACTGGAATGGGTTGCCCAGGGAAGCTGCGAATGCTCCATCCCTGGCAGTGTTCAAGGCCAGGCTGGACAAAGTCTTGGGTGGCATGGTTTAGTGTGAGGTGTCCCTGCCTATGATTCTATGATTCTATGACTTTGTGGTGACCTAATCTTGCATTCTATGAAGTGAGCCACACAGATGCCCTTTAGGCATACATCCAGCATGCCTCCAAAACATCCTGAGGACCCTACATGGAGGCAGGATTTTATTCTGAGTCTTCAAATAAGGATTTATCCAGCACAGGCACAGAATACATTGCTCCAATGGTTAACCACCTTCGCTTAATCATGTAATTAATACTTGTTTGAATCTCTTCAGCTTCACTTGTTGAATCTTGTTAGGCCTTTATCAGCTAGATTAGGGAATTGTCTTGTATTAGAAGTCATATCCTCTCTCACATAGCTGGTATTCAGATCATCTCTCAATGTTCTTTTATTGAACTACTTGTATCAGAGCTCCTCCAGCTTTTAGTCTAGGCTAATGTAAACACCACATCCAGAGTTTAGAGATTGTATTGCTCTGGCAGTAACAGCTTTTCAAACTGTTCGTTGTCCAGGTTACTTGGCCTCTAATCTTGACTGTGATCTTTAGGCATTCCATTCTAGCAATAATGAACAAACTAAATTAATAGTGAGATGATATTATTACTAAAAGCCATGGCTGGCAACCCTGGGATGTGCAAGGTAGATATGGCTAAGCAAAACATTTTGGCACAGGGCACTGAAGTAGATGAGGGGGAGTACAGATTGACTTCTTAAAGCCTGTGTGGTCCATGCTATTCATCTTTTTGAGTTGTGTCAAGGTATCCATTTGAGTAATACATCAGATAAGTACAGACTATTTGTTTCTGGCATACACTCAGTTCCCTTGTAAAGCACAGCATACAAATTATTTCCTTGTTGGAAGTGCTGGATTATCCGGCAGTACTATTTATATTCAAGAAACACAAGTGCAAAGTGGCCAAGCACTTCCTCTTTTAGTTTTAAATGAAGACTTTCAGAAATCCTTAGAAGATACCAGAGCTTGAGATTCTGGAGTTAATAAGAAAGTTGTTCACATAAAAGCAAATATGGACTAAAGTATCCTAAAAGACTCTTATATCAATCCACTTCCTTGTACATTATTCCATTTTGTTTTGCCATAGGTTATGGAAAAGGGACTGGGAAAGAATTCCAAACAGTAGCAGATATCATAGTTCTTGCAGTATCTGTTGATTTTTGTGTAACTTTTACATATGGAATTGTAATCAACAGGCCAGACTAATGCCGAAGGAATGATGGTAGTTTGTTCAGATGCAGGAAATAACTTGATTACTTTGAAGTAATCACACTTGAACTAACCACAAAACCCACTTCTAAGTAGTTCTTTGTTTATTTTTTTTAATGGTTCCTAAAATAAGCCCTAAATTGAAGTATCTTCTATACAGTAGCTATAGGAGAAGTTGTTTAGGCAGATTCTGGAGTGGCTTACATTTATTTCAGAGCCTAAAAGTACCACTTATCCAGCTAAATAGCATTTTTGTAGAAGCTGAGGTATGTCAGTAATCCCAGCCTAAAGAAAAAAAAAAAACCAACCAAAAGAAGACTAGAGAGCAATTGTGCTTTAACACAAAGATGCAGGCATAGCTAACCCATCCAGGAGGAAAGGAACAGTTTTAGATGCTCTACCTCTTTTCTTGTATCTATTTCTTGTTCCTCTTTTCCTGTACCACTGGCATGATTGTTCATAGCTTGTACCAACCACAGATTATTAGATGTGACTCTGCATTGCCTGGGCCTTATTTTCACCAAAGCTCAGCTCCATAGGACAAGGAAATATATACAGCTGCCCAGTATAAAACTCCAAGCCACCGTCACTGGAAAAGTACAGTTCGTTGTTCTGTGGGTCTTAGTTAAGTTCAACATAATTAAAATAGGGGTTCTTCATAGCTTTCTCTAGCTTTGAGTCAGCATTTCAGTCTGAAGCCAGAGGAAAACTTGCCATGCATGCCTGTCTTTTTTGTGTCTGTTTGATTTGTTCTGTGTCTTTCAGGACCTGTTAGCCAATTTCAAGCTGACTTGACAAAGTGAGTGAGAAGTCTTGCAGGTGCAGATTATTAAAAAAAAATATGAAGTTTGACAGCCGGAGAGAGCAAACAACTATGGTAAATGTTACCTTCAAAGCTTCAGTAAGTAGTTGCATTTCTTAGGTGTCAGAAAAAAAATCCAGAAGATCGTTTCCATACATAACCCAAGTGCAGGAAAAACTTTAGCTGGAGCCTGCATATTATTAGACATCACAAAATCAGCTAGGACTTGCAAATCTGGAGGAAGCAAGATTTCATCATCCCTTCATAGGGGATATTGCTTTGTGTTAATTTGTTTCATTTTAATTTTGATTCCCTCCAAACCCCCCGTAAGTCTCAGACTGAGATGAGGTATGAGTCTTGCCTACAAAGGAATTCAGCTATCCCTCAGTTTCAGTAAGGATTCAGAGAATTCCTTATACTTGTCTAAACCTGTGAAAATAAAAGATCAGTTTCTTTGTTGAACAAGTTTTGTTTAAATTAATTTAATTTAGATTAGGAGGAGGAAGTGCTTGCATAACTGAAATATGTCACTGGTTGTCATCATCATGTGCTCTCACAGCTTTTTCCAGAGCTGGCATAGATCAAAACTACTAAGGTTAATAGGCACTTGATGAAGACACTTGCATGGCAGCAGCTGGACCCTTGTCCTTGTTATCACTCTGGCTTGCTGGTATAAAGACAAAAGTTTGCTAGTAAGTGAACTGGCTATCTGAGTTTAGTTCTTTGACAGTAATAGAGAAAACCTGAGGCAGATGGTTACAGGTCAAACAAGTCTTCAAATCAGTGAAACCTCCTGAGCATCATGTGAGCCTGCTTTTCTTTATGGCCTTCTACTTTCCTCCATGTTTTGCATGTTGCTAAAACTGTTCTAAAGCAAACATACAGATAACATAAAATTACCAATAAACCAGTTAAATTGTTACACAATTCAGCACACAAGCTGACATTTTATTCTTTGTATTCATCTAGACATAAGCTATTTTCAGATAGAACAGGAGTTCCTGGTTAGAAAAGGAACCATATGTCCTAAACATGTCATAGAGAAGTTTGATTTCTCATAGTTTATAGTATTCTCCATGGATCAAAAAAACCACTCAGGCAAGCTCCTGGGACAAGTTATTTTCTAAACCTCTTTGTAGTTGATGCCTAGTTTTTGAGACAGTAAATGAATAGTTTTAGTACTCATTTTCTCTTTGATTAGCAGGGAAAAAAAGCCTGTGCCTGTTTGCATGCCTCCCATATGCTTGGTTATGCTAGACAACTGAAACAAGACAAATAATCTTTGCTTCACAAACTGTGTTGCAGATCCATTGGGAGAAAACTGATTGTTCAGGAAAGAATCATACACAGAGAGAACAAGTGAAATACTGTGTAGGTCATAACACTGGCCCTCAAGAACAACAAAAGTGCTTCCACTGAAGAACTGTGTTGGTGACAAAAAAGAAGCAGTTTGAAATGTGACCTCAGAAATCTCCCATGTGCTCCCTAAAACTGACCCTTGCTGACTGTATGCTATTCTAGACTGGGAGTCTTATTTACCACATAAATTATCCAGCGCAGTGGGTTTTGGGGTAAGCATTACCAAATGTGTATGTTCAATAGGTACATTAATATACACACACACAAATACATAATCTGGTATTGTACATCATGATTCTATGCATGAAGAAATCTGAATCACCTTGTGGGGTCTATTCCCTTTGTTGTCCCTAAACCACAACACTTTCCCTTCCTTCTAAACACTAACAGATAATTACTTCTCTAAGAAGTATCCATTTTGTAACCTGCTATAGACAGAGATACTGCCATGGACTTCCATAGTCAGGTTCAGTTTCTTGCTTATACAAATGCATCTCTGGCAAGCTTCTGAGAGCAACATTGCCAGCTGAAGGAATTCGTTTCTTTCAGTCCAGTCCAGAAGGTGAGGTACCTGGGTTTTGAGAACTGAGAGTTGTGTTTTACAGCGATTTCCACCTACTTGTAGCAGTGCTGCACCAGCTCTTTCTAACAAAATTCCTCTTCCTTGTTCCTAGCTAAAGTTACAAATAAGAGTGACAGAGCTGAGAAAGCAACAAAGATGAAATATTCCCTTTAGTGCCAGAATTGCAGTCAGATTAACTCTTGCCATTTCTTCTGTTATGAAGAGCATTAATTTCTAAAGCAAATTATTGTCTGACTGTGGGGTTCCATTAGCAAGAAAAAACAAAGCAAAGGTTAAAATTACATCGAGCTGCATGGGAAAAAAAGAAACATCAAAAATATAGCTACCAGAAGATAAAAGAGCTACCGAAACTTGGGTTAGCATTTTGCAGAAAATGAGCACTCTATCATTTTGTGGGCAAGTATTCTTATGTGATACAGTTCTGAAGAAAGACATTGGGAGTGAAAGAAGAGTTTTGTAATAACTGAGAGTGACAGAATCTTTCCTTATGTTGCTTATGGTGAAGGACTTTAAAGAGCTGCTTTCCAAGTAAAATCATTAAAGCCAAAGAAGCGAAAAGCTATAATGCAATTTACAGTTAATTCAAACAGGATCTTCCCTTAAAGAATGAAAAATAAACAGATTCCACCTGTTACTAGATTAGCCAAAAAGCACAGACTGCTTACTGTAATCTAAACCAGCTGAATGATAACTCCTCAATCAATCCATTAGCCAATACCTCCTGCTAAGGGTGCAAAGATTTTTGCTGTCATTGCTTATATTGCACTTAACTAGGGGATGCTGGGTTTGGAAGGTGGGTTTAGGATCTTTGCTTGTTGAATACCAGCTTGTTCACACTTCTTGCTTCACACAGCACAGTCCTTTTACGTTTTCTGGTAGCAAGCTTACTAGATGTCTGTGGCAGAGTGCTCAGAGGTTGAAACATGCTGCTAGCACACCTGGCTGTCAAACCAGCATTTCTGAACTAAGAAGCTGGGATGAATGCAATGGATGAGCTCATCTGACTCGTTTCGTATAGTTTGCCATGAATACAATTTCTAGCACAAGCAAAAACTATATACTAAAAAAAAAAGAAATAAAAAAAAAAAATAGCAAATTATTCACTAGCTGAGACTCCCCAAATACTGGTTTAAATTTATTCGGTATAAGAACTTTTGTGCCAGCTTATTTTGACAAACCAACAAACAAACAAAAATAAAAGAAAAGAAAGTTAGAGAATGGATACCATCTAGTGGTACCTCCAATAAAACAGTGGATTTGGCAGCTGCTTCATTTGCCCATGGCTGTCTGCCTTTTCGGATCCAGTGTTTTGATAAGATCCTTTGGCCTTTTTCATATTTGTCACTATCTCTGCAAGGATGGCCTTTGAGTTGGCAGCTACTGGGAAGCACACAGGGCAGTGCTAGACTAAACCTTTAAATTCCCAAATTTCTGCTACATGTTAATCTCTCAACCCCCTTCTGGAGAAGCTGTATCTTTTTAGCAGACTGAAAAATGGTGTGGAAGAGTATTAAAGCCTCAGAAGAAGAGAATACACAGACTTTGCTTTTAGCCAATCATCTAGTTCTTAGTGCTGAAGAGACTGTTCAGCTGACATGTCCCAGCTTTCCCCCTTCCAATCTGCCTGAGCATAGGGCCTTTCTCTCTGGTAGGGTCTCAGGCTTGACTCAAAGTTTGCTAAGGTGAGGGAGGGCTTTTATTTTGGTTAATAGGTATTTCCCTTCAGTCTGATCACTGTAGGTTCTTAGTCTGAACCACCTCCTAACTCTGAGAAGTCCTCACTCCTACAGAAGGAGCAGCACCTTTAATGACAAGATTTTCACCTGTCTGAGGTAAGTGATACAATCTGGCCTGGCTGTGCATCAGCAGCTTTCAACAGTATTTTGTTGCTGTCAGACATGGAATTGCAGAACATCCAGACATACACAATTATCTCTTAAACTAATTGGTTAGGCATTAAGAAGTCATAAAACTGTCTCACACTGCTGTCAATTGCTGGATCTGTGGGATGGCGAGGGCTTCCATCCTCTGCCACTTTGGACACCTCACATCATTGAGTCATGTCTCTCACTTCATAATACTCTGTGGTGCTGTAAGCATGATCCTGAGCTGAGTGGCAGATTCCACCCCTGATCTCTGGGTGGAGACGGGGCTACTAGCAAGTGAAAGGAAATGTGAGCAAATCTGGTCTTCCTGAGTTTCTAACACTTGCTCTATCCTTTCTCATTATCTTTCTAAATAAAGGAAATTGCCATATTTTAAGCTCAGATTTGTTATATGGCTTTGTTGTCTTGATCAGCGTTCAGGATCAGGATGTAATGCATTTTTTATTTTTTGTTTTTCTAAGTTAAATTTAATTCTAATATTACATTTCAGTTCCCTGCAGTGTGTGAGGCTTCTGAGGTACCAGAAAAACTCATCAAACTTTTTTTCTGTAGACTTTATATATATATATATATATATATAAAAGTTTTTTGGGTTTTGTTTTCTATTATCAAAGAAGCCAAGCTTTTTTAGTAACTTTGTACTACTTTGGAATCATCACCCATCACCATGCCACACTCCCAAATACGTGATTCTGGTTTGATTCAAAAAGTCAGTTTGGGGTTTTTGAAAACTATTGGGTTTTGTTGGATTTTTTTTTTTCCTTAATTTGAAGATTGTTTGGATATGTTTTAGAAGTCTGATTTTAAAACCTAAAATAAATTTTTGCAATAGGCACTAGTAAATCTTTCTGCATTTTTTGTTTGTTTTTCTAATTACCCTTATGGGAACCACTTTTTCCCTTGTGGCTCTGCTCTATGCTATATGTCACTCTAGCATTCAGAGCTGTTAATCTGTCACCTTTGAAGTCTGTGCAGACATATATTTAATGCTTGGCTTCCTTGTTCTTTATTTTCTACCATTAGTAAAGCTTGGCTGGAAAACATTGTCCCAGAACAGGAACTGTGTGCTTTCATGTTCGAATTGTTGAGAAGGACATGTTCTTCTAGAAGTCAAAATTGACAAAACTTTTTATAACACTAAATGAGGATTTTGTTTCCGGTTTAGCCTGCAGCTGAGTTTGATCATGTCTTCTCATTTGTTCAAGGCTGACCCACACTTCTTGGCCAAACCCTCAAAAGTTTTATTCTTTCAAAAGACCTTTAAGCTTAAGTAACCCCTTTTCCTATTAAAGCTCCTTTAAGTAACAATCTTACTGCTTAATTAGAAAATCCCTTTAGTGAAAATAAAACACAGACACTGAAGTGACAGATTTTGCATTCACCTAAATGCGTACCTGTGAACATTTTTCCTGCTGACCTTGAGGATTTTCAGACGCAATAAAAATCTGATTTTTACCCAGATTGCACTCACTCCCCAGTATGCCCCTGACATTTGTCAAAGTTGTGGATGCTGGGCTGCAGCTCTCCTTGGCTCATCTGTAGCTACCTCAGATTTCTGACATTTGAATCCTATCTATTATGTGCTTTTGTTTGGCTGTCAAGCTTAGGTATTTATACCAACTCCACTGATACTCATAATAGGAAAATTATGATTATGGTTATTTTATCTTTAAAAAAATCTCTCATTTAATTCCTCTGTTACCTACAAAAGAGTTTATCAGTGGCTCCTTGTCAGTTCTGTTTGAGGGCCTCCTAAACACTGATACTATGCAGATACTACACCTCCATCCCATAAAAAAGTCTTCTGCTAACAGGATTCACTCTAGTTCTGCAAAAGGGTTAAGTTTACTCTCAGTGATTATTCCTTTAACCAGCTGCAACCGGCCAAGAGGTGGAGGTGCCCCCAGGCACTGCCAGGGTAAGACATTGTCTTTGAATTCTGCAGGAGACAACTCAAACCTGACACAGAGCTTACAGTATAAATTTTCTACAAAACTTGAATGTGATACATAGAAGGGAGTGGGATGTACTGAAAAAAAAGAACATGTGCAAAGTATTAAGGAAAAAGATGCACTTTCTCAAACTGTCAGGATGCATCAGATATTCTGGAGAATACAGAACAGAAAAATACACAGGATTTGGAGGATTGTTTGGAAATATGTTCATAGTATAGATTTTAAATGAAAATAACAAAGAGGATAGAAGAAAAAATATTTTGAGGAAAATAACTTTTTTGTCAATATGAAAAAGTATAAATGACAAAAGCAGGAAAGAGAGGAAAATTTTTTCTCAAAATATTTTACCAGCCATAGAAAACCTGGATAAACATCTACACAGTGTTATATTAACCTGACACAAGATCATCAGTGTCCATGCAGATAATGGGTATAAATTTTGGTGTTCTGTGGGGATAGAACTTTATGGGAAGAAAAAATATATTCGACCATGCTTTTTCAAGTCTTTGCTAAAGCTGTTAATCCTGAAGACAGCTGAGAAGTAAAAATATCAGCTGGGGAAGGCTTAGCTTCTGCAACCTGGGAATCCAGAAAATACAGAATTCCATGCTATGTGTCTACAAGCAAAAACTCAGATTAAAATAGAGAGAAAAAAGACTCCAGAAATCATCTGAAATTTGATGGATTTTACAAAGGTAGATGGCTTTTAGGCATTTTGACAACTCTTGTTCTAATTACACACATCATGGTTTAAGCCTGGTGTATCTTTTCCAAAAATACATTTAAAAAATAAATGAGTGAAGAAGAATATTTATATTATAGAAACCTCTTCTTATTCTCTGATGAAAAATATAAATCTGACTATCATGTTACCGAAAAAAAGATAGCAATACTGAACTTTCTCCTCCTTACTTGTAATGAATACACATTCCTTGGAAATAGACTTTTTATATGAAAAGCTATTCAGAATAAGGAGCAATGGATTTTTATTTTGCCAAATTGAGGACAAAGTGAAAATTGAATTTCCTTTTAAGATCCAGTATTTTCCCTTTAAAACAAATTTAAACAAATGAATAAGTTAATATAAACTTTTGAGCTACTCTAGTTTTCAGTAGAAAATTACTGTGTGAATTTTCCCTTAGGAACTGATTTGAGGACTAAAGAAAGTTTAGCAAATCATGATATTTTTACTTTGTACTAAAATGTACAGCTGTATTCAAATGAAACTGTGGAAATACTACTTCATTGAAGGTCATAGCTGGAAAAGGCTGACTGTGAAGCCTGAAAACTGATGGCAGTACTTTCTAAAAGCTTTCAGTTTCCAGGTGAAAACCTATAATTTAGTAATTTCTATTTTATAAATATGATGTGTTTATTTTTTCAAAATGAAAATTTTGTGCCGAATGTCCAGTTGTTTATAGTCAAAGTTGCATATGAAGTTGTATTATGGGACAAAAATCAGTTAATTGGAAAGAAATTTTGGAAGTAGAACAGCTGCATTACCATAGGCAACAATCTGAGAAAAGAAAGGGTTTAAATACTGAACATCGGAGAATGCCATTTTGAATGCAAAATTGAAAAACAATCTTTTTCCTTCCCTGTTCCTCCCCAGTTTCTGCCATAGCCATTTTACATTCTGCATGGATAGATTTATGCAAAGTAACAAATCAATTTACTATCCTTGTTTCCTAATGCTCACTACTATCAAAACCTGTGTTTTCAGTCTAAGCCTGGCTAACTTTTATGTAACTCCTGTTACTCCAAGAAATTGGCTAGATGTAATACATCATTAGAAAACAGTTGGGTGAACAGACATAGGGGCAGGAAAGTGGTTAGCTTTATTTTGTAATTCTTGATCTTCTGTGACAGACAAATAAAAATAAGTCAGGAATTGGTCATATCCATTATTTTAGTTTAAGTAATAATTTAATTTCATGGCAAATATCCACAGAGAATATTCAACATTTCTTGGTCATGAAATACAGTATCACTTTGTTGAACTGTGGGCTTTGGAGGAAAGAGAAATACTGTGTTTGAAATTACTTTCTTCAATGTCCCTAGTAATTTTAACCTTACAAGCATGAAGTGGAGGTTCTGACTGCACGTTTTGCAATGTTTTAGCTTATAATATTGCTAAAACAAAAGCACAGAATGAGGTGTACAACCCAGCTGCTTTCTCTTTACATCACATAGAAGACCACAACTGTGCACAAACAACATAAAAGATACCACCATACAACAGCCTTTCATCTCAAAAAGTTAAGTTTCCTCCAACAGCTGGGTAGTAGGACTGATCGTTGCTGGGAAGAGACAGGTCAAAAGAGGGAAGTGTAAGAGAAAAAAAACAGGAAAGATGTGACCCTGGGGATCCAGGGGAGCATTCCTGAGGCAGACTGTGCAGCTCAGAGAACTCCTTAGGGCGAGGTTGAAAATTTTTGCTTCTCTCCCTCAGCCATCACGTTTGTGCTATACCTCACTTCAAATATGAAAACAGTTATTTCTTTAATCACAGAGTTTCACCATGGAGTTGGAAATAATGCTTGGCTAAAAAGTTTGGTTTGCTTCAACAGCAATGACTATGTGTAACAATTGCTGACCTGTTAGTTTGGTTTCAATTAGTTACATTATTTAAACTTGGGGTAAGACTGACCCAAATAGAAGTTTTGCACATGTAGAGTTGACCTAAATATTTCTGGTTTCTCGCTCAGTGGAAAACAGTGCTATACTAACATACCGGTGTAATGCTGCATGGAAGCTATTGTTTGTATGTATATTTTTCATTTTCATGGGGGTGCTGAAGGGTTTTTTTTATGCAAAGCAACATGTTGCTTCCCATAAAGTAATCTTGTGAGCTGCAAAGTGCTATGAAGGAGGTAGGATGCTCAAGGCTTTATAGAAGATGCATTTTTGCCTGGTATAGTAGCAAGGAGGATCATCAGGCATTCCAACAACATGGAGGCAGGGAGACTGGGAAGAATACATGCTGAAATGATTTAAGTATTTTGTTAATTTCTGCAAATGGCAACTGCAATATCATGGAGATAAATGTGAATTAAATTAATTTTTTAAAAAATCTTGTGAAATTTCAGATTTGGAAACATTTGGTTTTTTTCAGCAAACTTAACAAATGTGAAAAAGATTTCTCATCCCCAACTAATTTGTGACTAAAAATTATATTGTGAAACATTACAGAAGCATTAATGTAATATGTATAGAAATTCTACATACAAAATGCCAGATGGGGAAACTAATTTTTTTTTAGTGATACTACAAACATTTTTTTGTGCGGGTATGAAGAACTATGTCTCGGTAAGTTAGTGTGTTTATTCTTTTAGAAACAACACTGAAAAGTATGTATTAATGAGAGATCATTTCTTCTCTGGCCAAATATGACAAACCAGGCTTCTTACAGTCATTCTTCCTTAAGAAGAACCTGAGCATCTTCTGTGCTTCTCATGCATTCTTGAGGTAGTACATAAGCATGATCTGCTGATCAAACACCTGGATTGGGACAATAGCACTCCAGAAATCTCTTTTAAAATAGATTAATAAGATAATAAGAGTTCTGATCTTCCTGTGCAATGTAGACATTTCTGTTATCACAGTGAAATCTTCTGTGTTGAAGCTGGTCATCACTGTTAAACTACACTGCTATACTACCTCAAATCTTTTTCTTTTAATATTGGGTTGTCCATCTTATGCCAATTCTAAGTGGACAAAGTATTAACATGGGTGATATTTTTAAAGGTAAATCTGATCCAGAATAGTCAGCATCAGTGGTGTAACAGGGGCTCACATGAACTCAAATTTTTGAGGTTCTAGATGAAGCATGATAAAAGCTATGCTTGGTAGGGGATGCTATTTAGAGTGAGGTTTTTTGAACTCTCTATGGAATAGTATGATTACTTTGTTAATTTTTCTTGTTAGAATTGAATACTTAGGTGTTGCTGCTAGCAAAGAAAGAAAACTGAGTTAGTTGACTATTTCTGCTCTCCGTTTTAGTAGTAAGGATAGATGAGTGGAAGATGATGATTTTACTTTTCTGATAAATTGCAAGGTTTAAATTTAATTTGTCGTGTTCCGGATCACAGAGGAAGCTTTTCAACCCATTCTGTATGTGAATTTTAACTGGTTTTCTATTTATGAATTAGATTCAGTACCATAATCTAGAAAAGTTTCTTGAGATTGATAAACCAGTTTAATGTATTTAAGTTAAATAGTTTGGCTTCTACAAAAAAGGTATTTTAACAGAAGAACATTTCACTGTATTTCACTCTAGCACTCATAGAGTTTGGTATTATTTAGGAGAACACAACACAGGTTCTCCTTGGCAGTGTTTGTTTCAGCCAGACCTGTCAGATCATACATAATTTAGGCTTCAAGATTCAGTGGAGCAGATGTGCAGCTAAACTGTAATTAGAACTTGCCAAAATCTAGCATTTAAGGATTGTTATTTATTTTTTAATTATTCCAGTCACAAATGGGCAAAAATCCCAGTAGTCAGCACTGCTACAGGATAAAGAGTTACTCACACATTCTAGAGTAGACAGACAAGAGCATACATTTCACAATACCAGGTGAGTTTGTGGTGCAGAGCCTATAGGTCCAGAAAGCCATAACTAAGATCTGTGTGGAGACCTCATAGCAGCCTTCCAGTATCTGAAGAGCATCACTACTAGTCTGGAGTAGGGAGATGTAATGGGAACATGCATTTCCTAGAAAAAGCACATTACAGTGGCAGGAAGAAGAGACAACAATGTGAATTAAGCAACCTTTAAATTGAACGTAAAATTATGTATGTGTGCCTTCAAGTATGTTACTTGATTCAGAGGAAGTTTATTCCACAGAGCTGGATTGTTGGTTATCGATCAGCCTCTCCCATACAAAGACAGGCTGGGAGAGTTGGGGCTGTTCAGCCTGGGGAAGAGAAGGCTGCGTGGAGACCTCATAGCAGCCTTCCAGTATCTGAAGGGGGCCTATAGGAATGCTGTGGAGAGACTCTTCATTAGGGACTGTAGTGACAGGACAAGGGGTAACGGGTTTCAGACTTAAACAGGAGAGGTTTAGATTGGATATAAGGAAGAAATTCTTTCCTGTTAGGGTGGTGAGGCACTGGAATGGGTTGCCCAGGGAAGTTGTGAGTGCTCCATCCCTGGCAGTGTTCAAGGCCAGGTTGAATAAGGCCTTTGGGTAGTGTGGTTTAGTGTGAGGTGTCCCTGCTTATGACAGGGTGGTTGGAACTAGAAGATCTTAAGGTCCTTTCCAACCCTAACTATTCTATGATTATATGAGCCTCTGGACTTTCAGGCTTTTTCAGATAAACAGGAGTTTTGTTCTTACTAGTTTTCATAAAGGGGCACCCCAAAAACAACTGCTTCTCACAGGAGGAAGCCTGACACTTCTACTAAGGTTAAGTTTTCTTTAAATTTTGCTACAAAGCCCTGGCATGCTCCAGAATTGTAAAGTAAGAAGTTCAGAAGTATCCATCAGTGTCATGGTTGCTCTTGGGACTCAGATTCACCTTTATTGAAAAATAAATTTGACTTCTTTTCTAAAAACATGACTTTAAGATTTTGTTGTAAATAATCAGACCAGCTCAAACAATAGCTGGGGTTTGTTTTGGGTTTGTTTTTCTTATTACAAATCTTATTCTTTCTAATTCTTAACCTTATTCTTATATGCACTTCTATTAAAAACTGTTCAAGAGTTTCACTACTGCTTCCATTTAAAACCTGTAATATTACTTGTTTCTGTCAGGAACAGTTTTCTAGTTATCTAAAAAAACCCCACCACTGCTTCCATTATTGGAGAGCAGACAACATATATTTCCCAAGATTTTAGTATTTCATCTGCTGATCTTAAGAAATAATATAACAAGGAACACAACTACTGACGTATTACACTCACAGATGCCACTGAAAAAATACCTGTTTGTTATCTATTATGCTAGCTCACTGTATTGAATTTAAGGAGGCTTACCAGTGATGTAACTGCTCATGTTTTCCAGATTTAGCTCTCTCAGGGAATAACATTTTGGGAAACTTGAAGAAAGCTGTAAGATTTTGATATCTTTGCAACATCATTTTCTTTTGAACACCAACTCCTAGTAACAAACATTATTGCTAAAACACTTGGATGACCCTAACAAGGTTTTGGAAATAAGACAATGACTAAGAAAAAATATGCAATGTGGTTGGCTCCCTTTTCTCCCAAAGCTCTTCTCTGAAATTCAGCACTTACTATTTTTAGCACATACCTCTGTCCATACATAGAGAAAAGAGGATCCACTTTGAGATGAATACCTACCACCCAGGCATCTGAGTCAGATAATGTGATATACAGCAGTAAATAAACTAGCTCTGGGTCAACGCAAGAGGCAGTAAGCATCTGCTGACCTTGGCATGTTACTTCTTTGAGGTACTAAGGTGCTACCATGCTGCCAAATGATTAATTTTGTATTATGGCCAGTGATTACGATACGTTTCATCTGATAGTGTTGCCACCCAAAAAATTGAGAAGGATTCTGAGAAAAAAAATTTATTGCTACTGTAAAATACTGAAAAGAAAGCCTATTTTTCATTAGCATCATCAGTATGTCTGTGACATCCATCTGTCTTTAATGAGCCGTAGGCATGGCATAGCCTGAAGATGCTTTTTACACTCTGTGGCTGTGATTCCCCATTAGTTCCACTGAAGGCACAGCAGTAAGTTATGTTGCCAACCCCTCAAGCAAAGAGACTGAAAAAGCAGCCTGCTCTTTCCTCTGCCTGCTCATATTTGATGTTCTTGTTCTACTGAAACAGTCATGCTTTTGTACAGATTTGACATGAGCTCTGAGACATACTCATGCATCACACAGTCCTCTCTTGGCAATGACTCTCCAAGATCTGCATTTAGGCTTTGAAATCTGCCATATGGCTGTGATGTCTTTCTTCAAAGCGTAATATGTTCAGTAAGAAACTCCTGTGTTTCCATCCAAGGTTTTCAAGGTTTCAATTTAATTTATTAAGCAATGGTCTTACACAGTTACATTGAAAACAACACTGCTGAAATGAAAATATGATTTGGAGTGTGGATTCAGTGTTAGACACTCACCAAACTGTAAGACACAAGTATTTGTATTATGTTTCTGTGGTCAAATGAACTGCAATATGTGAAAGTGACTGCAAGAATTTGTCTTTTGGCAGATGTGATTATTTCAGTCCAGGTGGATGAATCACAGGTGTGTCAAATATTTCTGAAAGACTAAGCTAGTAAGGATTTGAAGGAGAAAAATAGGATTACCCAATCTTCTTTGTCTGAACTCTCAATGCTCAGGTCAGATTCTTCTCTTTGTAGTGTATTTCTACAAGTGCAGTATAAAGAAACAAAACAACAAAGTACATCCACAAATAAAAATAATTATTTTTCAGCTGAAGTCTGGCATTTCCAGAACAAGATGATGGATTTTATAATAGCCTTTTTTTTTTACAATTAAGACAGATAGCATGAATATTTAACCATTTTATACATGTTTCAAGATGCATTTATTGAGGCAAATAACCTGAAAAATCAATCTGAGCTAGTAAACGTTATAGATAAAAAAAAAAGCACTTGGCCAGGTTGGCTAAAAACTAAAGACTATGCAATACACTGGTTTGTTCTTTTTTTTCCTTAGGAGAGGGCATAAATATGTTATTTGCTGATAAAAGTAGTCTTCAGGTATATCTGTCCTTTGCAATTAGTTTGGCTGTGTTCTTCTAAACTAGATTGATTTCAGAGTCTCATTGCAGATTTTATTTCCCATGCATAATAATTCACCTTGACAAGTTTTTGGGAGGAAAACAACCAAGCCATTCACAGCAATTAGGCAGCAAGTATTGTTATTCATGATCCCAAGATGCTGACAGATTTTTCTTCACAAAGATGGAAGAATTTCTAACCTGGTCCAAGTGATGTGATTTTAAAAGGTTCCATAAAGATGAAAATGGTCCATATAGTCTCCCCCTAATGTTTTCTGTCTTGTAGTAGTCAGTAGCAGGTGCCAAGGGAAGAACACAGAATAGAAAGTCTATAGGATAGGAGAAAGAAAAATGTTCAAGAACAGCTGGACTGTAAAACTGGAATTCAAGTACCTCCTGAGCCAGAGGTAGTTTGTGTGCAATAGTCCTTAGTTATTTTTCTCCAATTAATTTCATTATTCCCCTTTTCAACCTGTGCAATCTACTGTCATCAGTAATATACTGCAGCAAGACATTTCATGGCTTAAATGCATGTTTTGTTTTAAGCATGTTTTCTCTTTTTTGAGACTGATAAACATGGATATAATCTGATGTCCTCTACCTTCACATAGAAGGAGAAACTGAAGGCACTGAATAGATTGTATAGATCTCTGTCATACACCTAGCATCTTTTTTAGCTAGATGCATTCTAAAGCATGGATCTGCTGCTCTTATGAAGGGAAATGCTGCATCCAATGTTTCTCACACTCTTCTCTATGTCCATTCTCCTGCTCTTTTCTTCAACCCATGCTTATTAATACAGAATCTCTTCATAAATAGTAGCAGTTCATGGAAAAGTTCTTCTAAAGAAATTAACTTCACCTGACCCTTCAGATTCCATTACTTGCCAATAAATCACAGACAGGCCTTTACTGTAGACTTTGTGCTAATCAGAAACTGTTAGATACTCTAGTAACAACTGAGAAACATATAAACAGGAAGAGTAGATTTTGTGAATTCAGTAGTCTGAAGTTCCATTCTTTTATACAATATTTCTCGTTAAGAACAGACTGAAAGGGAAAATAAACATTTTCTTCAGTAAGGAAGGAGACATCAATCTCAAGTGAGCGGCTTAAGACTCTGAGTCTTGTTTGAGTTCAGGGCTAGCCACTGGGTTATCTCTGAACTGCCAGGGATGCTATAAGGGATCTTGGCATAACTGAGTGTTATACACCTAAAATTAAAGTAGAAGGTGTTTCATTTGAAATGTTGCTTGGAGCACTGTGCCACTAAGCTGAAGAGCTATGTGTTTACAGGCATTTGTGACTACCTGTGCCTAAAATATGTACCTTGCTGCTCAGTGGAAATAAACCTGATTCTCTCTATCACAAGTTGTTTCCAGTGAAAACTGCCCATACATAAAGTTACAGCTTGTGGAAGGAATTACAAAATAACATCTTACAAGCTGTAGTGTAGAAGAAGCTGCAATATATGATCCTGTAAATCCTTTTAGGTTTTAAAGCTTGTGTTACCTGATATCAGAGATCTGCTTTTGCTTCCTTCATGGATTTATTCTGCTCAAGGTCAAAGGAGGTGATCCTGCCCCTCTACTCTGCTCTCGTGAGACCTCACTTGGAGTATTGTGTGCAGTTCTGGTGTCCTCAACATAAAAAGGACATGGACCTGTTGCAAAAAGTCCAGAGGAGGGCCACGAGGATGATCAGGGGATTGGAGCATCTCCCATACAAAGACAGGCTGAGAGAGTTGGGGCTGTTCAGCCTGGGGAAGAGAAGGCTGAGTGGAGACCTCATAGCAGCCTTCCAGTATCTGAAGGGGGCCTATAGGAATGCTGTGGAGAGACTCTTCATTAGGGACTGTAGTGACAGGACAAGGGGTAACGGGTTTCAGACTTAAACAGGAGAGGTTTAGATTGGATATAAGGAAGAAATTCTTTCCTGTTAGGGTGGTGAGGCACTGGAATGGGTTGCTCAGGGAAGTTGTGAGTGCTCCATCCCTGGCAGTGTTCAAGGCCAGATTGAATGAAGCCTTGGGTAGTGTGGTTTAGTGTGATGTGTCCCTGCTTATGGCAGGGGTTTGGAACTAGATGATCTTAAGGTCCCTTCCAACCCTAACTATTCTATGATTCTATGAAATTCATCTGCCTAGGCACAATGGTACTTTTAGAAAAACAAGAATGTTTTTTCCAGAAATGGGTAACTCACAGCATCTACTTTTTAGTTCTGGAAATTAATAGTTTGCAAATAGTGCATATAAGTGAGTTTTTATGGAGACCACATAATTTGTATAAGCAGAATGGTGGTCTTGTACTAGAAAGGATTTATCGACACTAGTTTGAGAAGACTGAAACTTCAGTAGGTGGTGTAATTCTCTCATATTAAGTCTGAATTACCACACTGCAGTATTATACCTATTGTAGTAAAATTGTTCATAGAATCATAGAATATTTAGTGTTGGAAAGGAACCTAAGATCACCTAGTTCCAATGCCCCTAACATGGGCAGGGCCAACTCACACTAAAACATGTGGAAAATCTTTCCGGTTTCCTTGAGTTTTTCTGTCATTGTTTGCTGAAATGTACACATAAACAGTAGAGATAACTTACCCAGGTCTTCCATGTCTCCTTGGGATTCTCTTGCATCCACACTCACACCAGTCAGAATTTTGTCTGTAAGGAAAGCAAACTACTGTGCCAGTTTTCAAGTGTATATTTGCTCAAAGTCACAACGAATGGTGTGGTTTTGCTGCTACTGACCAAGCTGTGAATTTGACAGCCAGACGATCAGAGGAGGAACAAGGCTGTGTGTCTCTGTGATAGGCAAGCAAGGAGAAGAGTGAGCCATGATTAGCAAAGCCTGAAAGTTGGAGTTAATGCCTGGCACTTAACATTTTTAAATAGCCAGGTTTATATGTGGATAGCAGGTAGTGGTTTTCTGGCAGCTCAGTTCTGTGTACAACAGAAATATCTCTCTAACTTCAGTTTTCCAAAGGGTTTAATAATGCTATTACAAACACTTAATGTCTTTATATACTTTTTCATTAATGGTCAGGCACATTTGTACCTTTCTGTGCAAATACAGACAGAGTAATTGGCCAATGTTCACATATAACAGAAGATCTGATGAAATTTTGGAAAGGCAGATTTGCAGGCAAAACAGCAGATGGTTGGCAGGTGGAAGTCAGCAGAGCTAATTTCAGTGTTGCTGTGAAAGTTATAAGTGGAAATCCAACCCAGACCCCCTTGAGTATAGCCATACTATTTAATTCAAAAGTTCTGGTTTTTGTTTTCTTTTGTTTTTTTTTTTCTCGAAGACAACTATCAAGTGTCAAATATATTCTTTTGTAAGCATTTTGTGTTTCCAAATTCACTTTCTTTATGTTTCATACATATACCATGCACTTAGTTATTGCCTTTTTGCAGTGCAAGATTTCTTGTAAAGTTTATTGAAAGCATATTAAGTATAGAGATTCAAAGGAATTGGTTATGAAATTGTTTGCAATCAAGTCACAGTTTCAGCATGACTCTTCCTAGCTAATGTTTTCCATTAAGGCATAGAGGAAACAAAGTACATCACATTTTAACTTTACTGTTACACTGAAGTTTTGTTGCCATAGCAACAAATACTGTGTACATGAAGTCATAAATTTTCTCAGAGGTGCTAATAACTCAGTAGTGCTTAATAACGTATTGAAAAAGTCCACATTCTTGTACTATTTCAAGGCAGAGGGTAGCCGTAAGCCAAGAGCTTGCTTTAATTTCTGCTAATGCTTAGCTTACTACAAATTTTTTTTATCTTTTTCCATGCATTCTTTGGTACCATAGCTGTGTTGGACATACAGTAGGTCCTCATATGAAAGTGGTAGCTTACCTTATGGCAGTAGCTGCCTCCGTACGAAGACAATGATACCAAAGTAGGGAATGTTTCTCTGTGTTCAGTACCCACATGTAAAGAAAATGTAGTAATTGAGGAGGGAAGTACTCTGTAATAAATATGCTGTTAGCATATTTTAGCAATGCAGGGGTCCTTTCAGGGAATTCAAATCACTAGGAAGAACAACAGACTGTGAAATACTTGCTCCAAACTTAAGGTGTCCAAGAGAATAAACTATTTTTTGAGTCTAGTAATTTATGCTTTATGAGGTTAATATTTTATTTCATTGCCCTGCAGCAACACAATCCCAGCCTGTGGGAATAGGGATTCACCTGGGTGGCCTCCAGCCCATCACCTGGGCATCTATTTTCCAGCACCACCCAGGTCTCATCCAGCCTCTTCCACCCAGGATGTGTCAGGAACAGAGACTCATCTTTGGAGACAAGTGTTCATGGGCAGCCATGATGAGGGATTTCATCCCATGTGCTTTCATCCTCAGTTGGCTGTACGAAGATCTGTTCCAGCTGAGGGGTGCCTTCCTCCAAAACCACATGGTGACATTTGTGAACCAGCTTATCAATGTCGTTGTGTAATGGTGCGGTGGGGAGGCCTGACTGCTGTGCCTAGACAATGGCAGTGCTGCTGGGGGGCGAGAGGACAGCCCCATGGCTGTCCCCAAGGAGGGTCTCCCACACCTGGCCCAGCCTACCCCAACAGCCCTTAGGGAACTAACACGGATGACCTCCCCAGCACCTCAGCAGCTGTCCTTCCCTGAGACCCTGGCAGCCATCCCTTTGTCCCCATTGCTATCCTTGGGGAGCAATAAGAGCCTCAGAAAGAGCCCAAGGAGTCTGTGGCACACCCATCTACTTCCAGCCAGGCAGGAGCTGGTGAAACCAGGACCAGGCCAGGAGCTGGGGGATGTGCCTTCCCACAGTTCCACCAGAAGGCTACCAGTAGTTAAGATCTATGGAAAATTAGACCTGCCCAGCTACAGCTCTGTTTCTCTCCACCTGGTTCCGGGTCAGATGTTTCCAGCCAGGAGCTCCCCAGAGGAAGACCATGGCCCTCCAGTCATCACCCCAATCCTGCCCTCCTCCTCCTCTGCCCTTCCATCCCAGGTCTCTGTTCTCCTGCTCTACCAGCCTGCACTGTAGTGTGCAGCCTCACTATGGTGGCAACCAAATCTCTTCTCCTGCACAGAGTCATACCTTGCATCACCCCAGGGCAGCACTCAGCCACGGCAAGAGCCCCTGGAGCTCAAGGGGAAGTGCAAAGACCTTCATCTGGGGAGGGACAATCCCAGACACTAGCACACATGGGGCACTGCCCTGCAGGAAAACAGCCAGCAAAAGGCAGCCACGTTGCTGCCCTCGAGAATAGGCTTTCTTCCTGCACTTCTACATCCAGCTTTGTCTATATAGAAATATACATTGGCTGCCTGAATTTTGAACACCAGCCCCACCACCACGGAAACCAACTAGACCAGCCAATACAGCCAGGTATTTGTCACTCTAGAGCTGATGGAGTATGACTTAAGAATTTTGCACCAAGCTGGGCTGAGCAGTCAGTCATATGCTAGCCATGACATTCCAGTGGGAGAGACAAAAGATACTTTAGAATCATAGAATCAGCTAGGTTGGAAAAGACCTTTAAGATCATCAACTCACGCAGTTACTCCAGGACTGCCAAGTCCACCACTAAACCATTTCACTAAAGAAAGGACTCACCTACATGGTTGTTACACTTCCAGGGACAGTGATTTCATGTTTCCCTGGGCATCCTGTTCCAGAGCCTGATCCTGAGAACCCTTTCAGTGAAAAAATTGTTCCTAACATCCAATCTAAACCTCCCCTGGTGCAGCCTGGGGTCGTTACCTCTTGTCCTATTGCTTGTTACTTGTGAGAAGAGACTGACCCCCACCTTACCACAATCTCTTTTCGGGTAGCTGTAGAGAGCAATAAGGTCCCCCCTGAGCCTTCTCTTCTTCAGACTCAACATCCCCAGTTCCCTCAGCCGCTTCTCATCACACTTGTGCTCCAGACCCTTCACCAGCTTCATTGCCCTTCTCTGGATCCACTTGAGCACCTCAATGTCTTTCTTGTAGTGAGGGGACCAGAACTGAGTACAGGGGGATGATCACTGCCCTGGCCCTGCTGCCACACTATTGCTGATACAGGCCAGGATGCCATTGGCCTTCTTGGCTGTCTGGGCACAAGCTGGCTCATGTTCAGCTCCATCAATCAGCACTCACAAGTCCTTTTCTGCTAAGCAGGTTTCCAGCTACTTTTCCCCAGACCTGTAGCATTGCATGGGGTAATCGTATATAAATGCAGGAAATATGGTGCTGAATAACATACTCATGAGCCATATGTTTGATTAGCATCCGCTGATGTTGGCTTGTGCATGATGACAAAGCTGTGCATTTGAGCAATAAGATGGTTGCCATCTGCTCTGTGCAGGGCCTGACTTTTCATAATCTTTAGCTGTATATTGCCATTTAGACAGCGTGAGAAGGTGTCTTAGATGCCACCATTTACAGTTGTGACTACAAAAATACAAGACTCTTATTAGGAGAAAACACAGAGCTGACTGACAAATGATGGCATTTACTTGAACTGATAAAATGAAGAAGCAACTTTTGCATTCACCATCTGTTAAGTAATTTTTAGAATACAGTTTCTACAGCTGGTACTCTCAGGTTTCAAGAGGAGGAGTTTTTTCAGTCAATCTGAGTGACATGACTCTAAGAGTCAAAAGTTTCTATTCACAGTGACCCAGAAAAACTTAAGCAGTACCAGAACAAATGAAATATGTATTATCTTCCTATTGTTGTAATTCGTGACATTTTCTTGACTCTGCCAGAGAAGGTGTTTCAAGCAAGCAGTCTTATACAAAAAGCTGTTCAGTCTCTACAATGCAAATACAAAATGTTTTTTTTTACTTTTTAACCAGGGCTTTTCATTTTGAAGTCATTTGCAAAGAACATTTGGCAGGTTTTGATTATTAGAGGGTTTTTTGTCTCTTTTTGTTTCCTTTTTTCTTTATTTAGCCCCTTCATTCTGTTCACGATTTTGCATTTTCTTACAGTGTTCTCAGGTGTGACTGCACCCTGGAAAGATAAGGAGGCTTTTCAAAAGGCATTTCCACGTCGGAATCCTCTGAGTCCAAATCAAATATTGATCTATTTAAGAGAAGTCAGGATTGTAAAAGAGTGTTTACACAGGAGACAGCTGTTCAATGATGGGATTCTGGTGTCAGAGTAGTAAATACCCTATAAACAGTGAATACTGAAGAAAATAAAACATGAAAGGGAACTTTTATGCCTGTTACCAAGCAACAAAACCCATGTAACTTGAGATGTGACAAGCATGTACATTCTCTAACAACCTTCCCAGATGTCTTGACTTTATAGGGCAATCCCAGTTTCAGTTTCAGTTTAGTTTTCTTCCTCTTCTTTTTTTTTTCTTTTTCTGTCCTTACAGAGTGGAAGGAGAACACTGAATCTGTCCTAACATATTGTTAGTTGCCATGAATATTCTTTCAGAGCAAATGTTTCCTCTATATCATAAAGTTAAATTTCGTGTGTGTATTCACCACTTTGTTCTCTCTTAAGATGACCTAAGTTGATATGTTTTTGTCAAGATTTGAACTTTAGGGCAAATGACAAATTTGACTGTTAACTCCTGACTCCCCTACACCAGCAACTAGAAATGTGTCTTGCTCCTTCTGGGACTGGAATTCTGCGGTTTCTTGTCTTCAGAGAAGCACAGGAGATTTAGGAAGCTTCCTACCTGTAAGTGGGTGGAGTTCTGTGTTCCAGTCCTCTGTCCAAATTTTCAGCCATGAGAAAACATGCAGTTGTATGTTGTCATCTAGGAATCACTAGGAATTAAAAGCTGAATGTCTTGCACAGCAACAGTATATGTTGTCCAGAGGAACATATGTGTACAAACCAAAAGGAAGAGCTGGTTTACTGGTCAGCAATGAACTACTAAATCTCAAGAGACTTGTAATGAGTGTGAAAGCTGTGATACATAAGAGTGTAGGTTCCTGAATCACACATGAGGGTCCTTTCTTGGCAGAAAACACATGATGTGATGGCCTATTCTAACAACTTTCATCTTTGTTACATGAGAGAGATCAATAGATTTCAAGGTGCCAGTTAGGGACTACAGAACATCTTAAACCAGAAATATTTAAAATAACTCAGGAAAGGCTACTGACACAAAATTCCATGTCCATATATTTTAGAGTCAATGCAATGATGATCTTGAAGCCTAGGGAAAGAATCATACATTTATTTCTTGCTAGCAGCTCTGTAGGAAGAATACCTGTTTCTTTACTTTCTGGTGCTTCACTGCTCTTACTTCCTAAAGTCCTCCTTCCTCATTATTTTCTCTTATTGCTTGTAGGTGCTAAAAACTCCAGGTGTCTTCTTTATATGGTGTAAACTTGATTGCCTTTGCCGTAGCTCCTGAAGAACACAGGCACACATCTTATTCAAACAGAAGTCATCTCAGAGATCTAAGACCTCTACTCAAACCTAGTCTGAGTTACTCCTTTCAAGCCTTCGAAGCACACAGCCTGTATACACTAGAGAAGGGAAAGGAGACCTGCCTTGCATTTGTCTTAACACATATTACCAGCTGTCATACAGCTGTATTTCACACACACACAGAATCACCAGGTTGGAAGGGACCTCTAAGATCATCAAGTCCAACCCATGCCCTACACCTCAAATAAACGTTATCTACCTGGTCTTGTGCAAAGCATTCGACACTGTCCCACACGACATCATTGTCTCTAAATTGGAGAGACATCAATTCGATAGGTGGACCAATCGGTGGATAAAGAACTGGTTGGATGGCCACACGCAAAGAGTTGTGGTCAACGGCTCAGTGTCCGGCTGGAGGCCAGTGACGAGTGGTGTCCCTCAGGGATCGATGTTGGGACCGGTCTTGTTTAACATCTTTGTCGCTGACATGGACAATGGGATTGAGTGAGCCCTCAGCAAGTTTGCCGATGACACCAAGCTGTGTGGTTTGGTGGATACACTGGAGAAAAGGAATGCCATCCAGAAGGACCTTGACACGCTTGTGAGGTGGCTGATGCCAATCTCATGGAGTTTAACCATGCCAAGTGCAAGGTCCTGCANTGGACAGTGGGATTGAGTGAGCCCTCAGCAAGTTTGCCGATGACACCAAGCTGTGTGGTTTGGTGGATACACTGGAGAAAAGGAATGCCATCCAGAAGGACCTTGACACGCTTGTGAGGTGGCTGATGCCAATCTCATGGAGTTTAACCATGCCAAGTGCAAGGTCCTGCACCTGTGTTGAAGCAATCCCAGGCACAGGCACAGGTTGGGCAGAGAAGAGATTCAGAGCAGCTCTGCCAAGAAGGACTTGGGGGTGGTGGTTGATGAGAACATGAACATGAACTGGCTTCAGTGTGCACTTGCAGCCCAGAAAGCCAACCGTATCCCAGGCTGCATCAAAAGGAGCGTGACCAGCTGGTCGAAGGAGGTGATCCTGCCCCTCTACTCAGCTCTTGTGAGACCTCAGCTGGAGTATTGTGTGCAATTCTGGTGTCCTCAACATAAAAAGGACATGGAGCTGTTGGAACAAGTGCAGAGGAGGTCCATGAGGATGATCAGGGGACTGGAGCATCTCCCATACAAAGACAGGCTGAGAAAGTTGGGGCTGTTCAGCTTGGAGAAGAGAAGGATGGATACCTCATAGCAGCCTTCCAGTATCTAAAGGGGGCCTATAGGGATGCTGGGGAGGGACTTTTCATTAGGGACTGTAGTGACAGGACAAGAGGTAATGAGTTCAAAGGTAAACATGGGATATTTAGATTGGATATAAGGAAGAAATTCTTTCCTGTTAGGGTGGTGAGGCACTGGAATGGGTTGCCCAGGGAAGTTGTGAAGGCTCTCTCCCTGTCAGTGCTCAAGGCCAGGTTGGACAGAGCCTTGGGTGACATGTTTTAGTGTGAGGTGTCTCTGCCCATGGCAGGGGTTTGTAACTAGATGATCTTAAGGTATTTTCCATCCGTAACTATTCTATGATTCTATTCTATTTCCAAAAACATAGAGTATAAAAGTGTCCTGGGTTTAGCAGTAGCAGTCATTTTTTCTTTTTCATAGTAGCTGGTGCAGTTGTGTTTTGGTTTTCAGTTTTGTGGAAACAAGCACAGTGTCTACGAGGGCTCAGAATACGCATTTGCAAAAATCAGACCTTTGCGTATGCAAAAAAAATGGGACTCAGCAACAACTTTTCTTGTAAATAACAGTCTTCTATTATAATACTGCTGTAATGTACAGAAGATCCCACCTCACACTGGGCTCCATCATGCTAGAACGATATAAAATACACAGAAAGACAGATCCTGCTCTAAAGAAAAAAAAAATAAAAAAGCTGTGCAAACAAAAATTGTTAAGTATTTACCTTAAAGGTTTACATTCTTGGGGGATTAAGAAATATTAGTGAAAAATAGAGCTTTTTTAAATCGGTTAGCCTTATTGCGGTGAAATGTACACTGAAGCTATAGAAACAGAAGAATAAAAAATATATCCCTCAAAAAGAATGTAACTTCTAATTTTCAAATTTGGGACCATATATTTTTAATTGGTTGGTTAGATATATTCTCATCACTGTTATTAACAAAAGACTTACTTGCTTTTGTTAATAACTTTTGTTGTTAACAAATGTCCTGGGTTCAGCAGTTGCAGTCAGTTTTTCTTCTCTTTAGTAGCTGGTGTTTTGACTTAACCCGGAAACAAGGCTGATAAGGCCGATCTTTTTGGTTGTTGCTAAGCGATGTTTGCCCTGACCAAGGACTTTGTGAGCCTCATGCTCTGCTGGGGAGGAGGGGGGGCCAGGAGGAAGGAGGGACAGGACCCAAACTGACCAAAGAGGTATTCCATACCATAGCACGTCATGCCCAGGTGGTAACTGGGAGTTACCCAGAAGGAGAGGGAACTTCCCATTTGGGCTCATTTTCGGCGGGTGGTATCATACCCTCTTCCCTTGTTTTCCTTATCGTTATTATTATTGGTGATAGCAATAGTGATTTGTGTTATACCTTAGTGACTGGATTGTTGTTATCTCAACCCGTGGGAGTTGCATCCCTTCGGTTCTCCTCCCCCCCTCCCTCCGGGAGCGGGAAGGACAGGACGGCAAGAAATGGGGGGGTTGAGTGAGTGATCGAGCTGTGTGGCTGTGTTTAAACCATGACAACAAAAAACTTTGTAGTTTAGTACTTTTGATATACAAGCAATGTTATTGCCAAGTATTCCCATTAGTGTTGCCAGTAGAAGAAAGCTTCTCTTTCAAAGACACTAGTTCAAGCAAACTTTGTTTCTGGAATCCGTCATGTTTTGAATAGTAAGAATATTAAGAATATTTTTGTTTTAAATTTAGAGTCATCTTTCACATGGTCTTCTTACCTGGTATTTATTGTGGACATAGCAAGACTACCAGGGGAGGGTCTATGTTAGACCTGTTGTTAGCTAATAGAGATGGACTGGTGGGTGATGTGGAGGTTGGAGGCCACCTGGGGCACAGCGATCATGAAATTGTAGAATTTTCAATACTTGGTGAAATCAGAAGGAACATCAACAAGACCTTTACCTTGGACTTCTGGAGGGCAGATTTTGGCCTGTTTAGGAGGCTTATTTGGGGAGTTCCTTGGGAAACTGCCCTTGAAAACAAAGGANGGTGAAATCAGAAGGAACATCAACAAGACCTTTACCTTGGACTTCTGGAGGGCAGATTTTGGCCTGTTTAGGAGGCTTATTTGGGGAGTTCCTTGGGAAACTGCCCTTGAAAACAAAGGAGTTCAGGATAGATGGGTGTGCCTCAAAA